>JAOTNS010003517.1:0-180720 GCA_028476615.1 Culter alburnus
TAAAAGCAATGAGTACTGCTCCCTGCTTGAAAATAAATATTAGGGCTTCAATAGCTGTTGGGCCCATTTACATTTAAATACTGTAATTTGACCGCAGATGCGTGATGATGCTGCGTGTGCTTGGTGTGTGTCCACTGGCAAGGAGCAGAGTGAGCGTTTTCAATTAATTTCTTTAAAGTTGAGCGTGAAGTTTGGAAAAGCTGAAGCAAATTACATTCACAGGATTCATTGATAGGGTATGAGAGACCTGTGAGAAACGCATGCTTTACTTCATGTTTACACTTGCAGTTTACGGTCTTGTCCGCCGATGGGCAATTTTCTGTACAAATGCTCAAAGGCATCATTTGTTATTTGAAATGCTGTGGGCTTTTATAAAATATGAAAGTCACTGATGGAAACTGCTTTCGATTTTTAAATTGTCACGTACGCTTTTGTAAAGAGCGTTCACGCATGGGATTAGTGCATAAATGAACTTGCTTCGTAAAAAATGATCATTAGATCATTAGCTTTTGCTACATTCCTCATGCTAGCTTCACATAGATCGATTGGCTCTTAAATTCAGTAAGTTAAGCTTTTGGTTCCTGCTGGCTTTTGGTTCCTCTGCTGGCTTTTGATTGGCAGAAAAAGCCTGGGAGGATAGCCTTGTATGGTCTGTTTGGGGGGGAATTTGTGCTCTCCCTGATTATAAATGGGAGGTAGTCCCTAGAAGCTGCTGCTGTTCCCTGTCTTAACTTATTATGGAGCTCATGTTAAGGACAGGGAATTTTAGAACAGAGCCATACTTACATACTTATTTCTATCATTGCTTTAGCTACATTTATATTGGCTTCACGTATCTTGATTTGTTCTTTTATAAATATTGTTGCATTGGCTTCCTGAAATGCACATCCAATCCTCGGCTGGCTCTTCGATTTAGCAGGAAGAGCCAGGGAGGATTGCCTGGTATGGTCTGTTTGGGGGGGATTTTCTGCTGCTCTCCCAGTTAAAAAAATGGGAGGTTGTCCCCAGAAGCTGCTGCTGTTCCCGGTCTTGGCTTTCATGGAGCTCATGAAAGGACGGGGAATTTAGAACAGAGTCATACCGCCAAATTGTAACTTTAGCAAATATGCCAATAAAAAATTGACTAAATTTTGTCTCTTGTAATTTTTGACTTAAGTGGTCCTGACTGAAGTGAAGCATCAGCGTTATTTCAGGCAGGCCTCGTAGTCAAGCTCCGCTATCAGCTGATTCTCAAATTCCAACCCCACCCATATCAGCTGATCCAATTTCTATGGACTCCATTGGCAACCCTAAAATAAGGCGCATTACTTAAACGCAGCTTCCGTCTCTCTGCCTGCTTGGCTGCTTCCACTGCACGCTGCTTGCAACCCACCTCCTCCCCAGCTCCTCCTCAATCTTGTGTATAACTTAATCAGTGTCATTCTGTTGTCATTGATGCATGCTCTGTTCTCAATAGGGGGATTTTCTGCTGCTCTCCCAGTTAAAAAAATGGGAGGTTGTCCCCAGAAGCTGCTGCTGTTCCCGGTCTTGGCTTTCATGGAGCTCATGAAAGGACGGGGAATTTAGAACAGAGTCATACCGCCAAATTGTAACTTTAGCAAATATGCCAATAAAAAATTTACTAAATTTTGTCTCTTGTAATTTTTGACTTAAGTGGTCCTGACTGAAATATAAGTTTATGAGATTTGTAAATTATTACAATTTGTACAGCGTCCCAACTTTTTTGGAATCGGGTTTGTATATGTACTGAGTGATTCACGCGTTCATCTGTTGACATGATGATGTTGAAATGATGACATTTCTAACATAAAACTAGTTTAAACTCCATTTAGGAATAAACAGACCAGACAATATGTGAAATAAAACATCAATCACATATCTTAGACATTGATTCCAGATACGCTCTGAAAGCGCGCTAAAGACTGCTAACAGCAACACTACATGTATTTGTTTGAATGTTGAGCAGCAGCTTATTGGCCTCTGATGCAACAGAAACCAATCAGCTGTACAATGTAGATAATGACCTGATCGCAACCAAATGAGTTAAAGACCTATCATGCCAGAACTAGGTAATTGTGTTTCAGTACTCTGGTTTTTACATCACCTTGTCCACGTCTCCGAGTCCCTCAGTGTCCAGCAGCACCAGAGTGGTTCCTGCTTTAGTGGGGTGAACCAAACACCACATCCAGATGCCCTTCGTCTTGGACTCAACAGTGCTGCCCAATGCAAACCCTGATAAAGCCACACCCAAAAAACAACACAATGACTTAAATGCATGTAACTGCATGATGTTTCCCTTTACATTTTTGGATGCTATCAGTGCTGTCTATAGGGGTCTAACCTGTTTGTTGTCCTGCGAGGCGATTCATCAGGTAGGACTTCCCGGTGCGGTAGAGACCCACCACGGCCACCACCACCACTGGCTGCTGGATCTTCTGCAGGATCTGTAGAGCTGACTGCTGCACACACAGCTTCCCATCTGACCCCGTGTCAATCAAGCACACTGGTTTGTCCATGATCACTGGAGAATACAGCTGTCAAACAGATACACGCATTTAAAATCCTTTAAGTAACTGCAGTATACTGGAGGTAAAAAGTTAAGATGGGTTGAGAAATATTCCAGTAATTCTACAGTAATCAATAGAGACATTCACCAGATCAGCAGCTTTTCCTTTTTCTGTTTGGGGAAGTTTCTTTAAAAGTGGTTCTTATGTCACCTTAACACACACATAAACACGTGGATAGAGAAACAGAAAAAAGCTACAGACTTATAAACATACATAAAAATTCCAATATAAACCCACATCTTTCAACACATACAGACATCCACACTCACATAATGCACACATACACATTCACCACACATTACACAAGAACACTGAATGAGACACAAAAAAATCCTGTCAGCTTTGTTTGTGTTCAGCTACTATATCAACCCAAAATTCAGAGTCCACTGGTCTATAAACTTACTGGGTTTAGTTGATGAACAAAGTAAGACATGGACCTAAAGTTTATCAAAACGTGTCAGGGTGTAGAGATCACTAATACACACACAAACACAAATACATTTATAAATGGCTTATGGTGACACTGCATGTGTATTAGCTTTTATACTGAGCCAATAATTTTTTCTATCCGCTAATCCTAACCCCACCCATAAACATCTTCATTATAATACACATATAAACCATGGATGAAGTAATGTCACTTACCTTTTTGCTTTACTTAACTTCAGTAGCTCAATCTGAGTTATATACAAGTTTTCTTCATGACATTCTGGGTGGGGCTTTGGAGTGGAGGGTTGCCAGGTCTGCGCAACAAAACCATCCCAAAAGTAGCGTAATCACAGCTCAAATGTAAAAGTATCCCAATCCCAGATGAGGAAACAATGAGCCGAGCGTCGTTACATGGCTAGCGGCTGTGTGACAGACAGATGATAGTTGATGTTTGTGTGCATTTTAACGTTTTATTAGTTTCTATTGGGTTTTGACATGCTTTACTGCTGGCGACGACGGGACACTGGACCAAAATATGGTTAAACTAATGTTAGTTTTATATCGTTAGCAACGAGTTAACCTTGTTTTTATGTTAAATGAAATGTTAACTGTGAAAATATATACATTTATATTTATACATTTACTCTGTGTTTAAGCTGTATTTTAGTCTAAATTTAAAGTACAGTACTTTAGGATTTTATTCAACTGCACTCCATCTCAGAGACAAATATTGTATGAAAAACTGATGTTTTGGACAGTGATGTCATAATATCACGTTTAATGGTTCATGAAAATGGTTCATGGTTTTGTTAGGGCATGCAGGCTATATTTTATTGTCCTAAAAATACTGGAACTGTAAAATGTAGGCCTACTAAAAGTCTGTAAATTTTTATTTTTGCAAAGGTCGGGGCTCCGTTGTACATCATTACTAGCCTATAGTGGAACAATTAAACACATTAAATAATTATTGCACAGACCACAACTGGCCAACAGATAAGTCTAAAAATAAATGATGCTCGATCCGACTCGACTCATGATCCGCTCTTGCTCACCACATGAAATTTCTCTGTAGCCTACTGTTAGTGTTGGTAGTCATTAAAAAATAAAACCAAATACATTTTCTTTATGTTTAAATAGGCATATTATAATGTTATTTTTTTTTATTGAATCTATTTGATTATGAAAAATGAACTTCATGACTAAGATCAAACAACCCACTCTCACGGCAGTTCGTGACATAGTCACGAAATTTAATCTATTGATTCGTGTTCGTGGACACGAATTTACCTTTTTTTTGTGTCGACTTTCGATCGAATGCATTTCAATAGGAAGCATCTTTAGTGTCTGCATCACGTTTTTCTTTCAGCCACTCGGAAGCATTGTTTTTTTCTCATTTGTTATTCATTTTTAAACTTTAGGCGCTACATTACTCAACATTTAACCAGGAGATTTTATCCCTGTTTTATTGCTTTATATTCTGTAGGCTGCTAACCATTGTGTGTCAAATCGAACAATACTACAGTACCCATGAGCCTTATCTACTTTTACTATGTTGAAAACTACCTGATGACCCACCGCCGATTCTCTTTTAATAATATCCTCATCTTTCTTTCAACACATAAACACGAGAGTGTGTTGATGATTCAACAATACGATGTCATGACCATCAGTTTTACTTGATTCTCCGTCTATTGTGAGAATTATTGTGGATTAGTTGTGGTTATTAATTAAATTAAAGGTGCCATCGAATGAAAAATTTAATTTACCTTGGCATAGTTGAATAACAAGAGCCCAGCTAACAAAATTACGTAACTGTTACATAATTGCAACGTAATCTGGTGACCAAAGTTTCGTCATGGCAACGTAACTAGTTACGTCGTGGCAACCGGAAAAGTGAAAGGTGCCTTGATCGCCACAATGTAACTTTGTGACGTTCCCAGTTAGTAACTGCGACTTGTGTATCAATAGTTGTGTGTTGGTAATCAAATTTTTATATTTATTTATTTATTTTTCTATGGGCGGACATGCAGTAGTTTAACCTAATTTATGTCCTGATTTGCCCAGACTAATTTAAAGGCTATTCCAACAGCTGTGAACGATGAATGCAGACTCAAAATGAATTCAATTCATTTATTTTGAAAAACACACAGAACATGAACAAAAATCCAAATAAAAATAATAAAATACACCCAAACTATAAATAAAAACATATAGCCTACAGCAACATAAAATAAAAGCATTCAAGACGTTTACACGCAGTATTATTAAAAACATATGCTATGCTAGCATAACATTTGCTAACATATATTTCAGACGATCAAAGAAAGATACCATATAATCACAGAGGTAAAAATATTAACAAAAGTACTTAAAGTAGACTGTAGGTAATGTTACTTAACCAATCTGACGCAGTTGTTGAACTTTATTGCTATATAAAACTGACGAGAAACACGGAGAAATGTTGACGCTGTCCTCTCCAGCAGCTTGAATGTTTTCCCGGTTGCCATGGCAACTCTAACGGCCACCAGCACACTAACGTAAACATAACAATAAAAAAGGTTTAGCGTCTTTCCAAAGTTTATTTTATACATTTTTATAAAAGCCATTTATTCGTTGTCACCTCGGAAAAATAAATTCTTCTCTCAGAAAAATTAACTTCACTCACTTGTCAACATGCTGGAGGCGCGCGCTATGTTACGTCATTATATATAAAAAGCAGTCATCCATACTCTGACTTGGTGAAAAGAAACAATTTTTTTCTTCAGGGAAATTTCAGTCTTGTGTCTGACGTTTAATTACACTTTTTAAATAGCAAACTCTGGTAATAATAAGAACGTGTAAATGATGGTAATGAAATTACGAGCACATGACGTTGCTCTTACGTTGCCAGTCAGTCATGGAATGACCATTATATTACGAATACAGTATGTATCTGGAACGTCCTTGGTTTTCTTATAATGTTAGGAGATCGTACTGATGACATTGTGATATGGTAATTTAATGGTAATAATATTACGGGCATACAACGTTTAAAGCGTTCTTCGGCACCTTTAAAATAAGAACGTCTCAGAGTCATTAGATACCGTTCTCTTTCATAGGTTCACTCGACGCTGCGTAGCTATGACGCAATGGGAACGCCCTCTGGGTGTGCCGATTGTCTGAAGCCCGTATAGAATCACGCCAATTTATTGGCTGATGGCGCGGGCGCCGCCCCGATGCTCTTACGTCGTCATCCTATACTGATGAACGCGCCATCTGCTCCTCAGATTTCTCTGCCTTCACAAAGCAGCCATTTTAGCCCTTCTGCAACAGTTTTCTGACCCGAATTTTGTATTATTTTTCGAGTGTTTCTTCATCTGCACTTCAGCAACTGCGATAGTGGAACTCAGTTCTCCTTGTGGTGAAGTGCCATGAAGTTTCGTCGTTGTATTCTGCCGTGTTCTCGCTTCATTGCGAGCGACGACCCACACAGTAAGTGCTTGAGGCTGTTCATGGCGCTTCTGCTTGTAAATTCTGTGAAAATCTCCTTCTCAAAACTCTAGTAGTCAAAAACAAAAGTAAAAAAAGTAGTCATCCGTTTTTCTTCGTCGCGCTCCCGAAGCCGCTGAGGCCTCACATGAATCCGCGACCTGGGGGGATGTAGAGCTCGAAGACATGGACAGTGAGCAGACAGGCCTCGCCCTGTCTCTCCCTCCCTCTCCTGAGCACACACGCAGGGTTTTGCCGGTCGAGTTCTCGCATGATTATCTGTGCCCTAGCCCGGAGGCGTGCGAGACGGCTTCCTTCAGGCTAGATGATGTTATTTACACCGCAGCGTCCGACTCTGAGGATTTCGGGCCTGCTTCAGCTGACACTCTCCCACCTGGCGGCCAGGAAGCGCGGCCTTCCGCGGCCTATTCAGAGCTTATTGACGTGCTTTCGCGCGCTACAGAGAGGCTCGTTATTGATTGGCCCGACGAGCCCCGCGAATCTCAGTCGTCTAAACTAGATGAGAGGTTTTTGAGCGGCCCCAATTCTAGGCCAGTGCAGAGAAAGCTGCCCTTTTTCAGTGATCTGCATAGTTAGATTTCCAGATCCTGGAAGCATCAGTTTTCTGCCCGCTTGACTAATGCAGCAGCTGCTGACTTCACCAACCTTGTTGGTTCTGTGGAGCAGGGCTATACTACCATTCCAGCGATTCAAGACACGCTGGCTACACACCTCTCTCCATCTTCGGCTCCTTCTTGGAAGTCCCACCCCCTCCTTCCATCTAAACCGTGCAGGACTACTTCCGCCCTTATGCAGGACTACTTCCGTCCTTGGCCATTCTCCAAGCTTACCAGGCTGATGTTTTGAAAGAAATGGACGAGGGCGATGGTCTGACACCAGAAGCGGTCAAGGAGTTCCGCAGAGCCACAGATTTGGCCTTAAGAGCCACCAAACACACTGTGCGTGCTATAGGGCGCTCCATGGCGGGCTCAGTGGCTGCAGAGCGCCACCTATGGCTCAATCTTGAAAATCTGTGATAAGGAGAAGGTGTTCCTCATGGACGCCCCTATCTCTCAGTCTGGTTTGTTCGGGGAGGCGGTAAACGCGGTGGTTGACAAATTTCGGGCCGCCAAGTCCCAGTCGGCTGCTCTCAGGCAGTTATGCCCAGGAGAGTTAGGGACTCTTCTATCCCCTCCTCTTCTCTACCCAGAGAGCGTTCCTCGCATAGGAAGGAGTCCACCAGTAGGAGAAGTGACCCAATTCGTCCCCCTCCGACTACGGTTTGGGGAGCCCATGGTCGGCCATTTCCCCGACAGCAACCCCATAGGCGTCTTGAGCTGAAGCGGCCCAGCAAGCCCTACGCTCCAGCTCCTTCGAATCGCTCCTGACCCTCACAGCAGAAAGAGGAGAGCTTCCCCTGCCTTCCGAGGTTGGGTCAGACCGTGCAAGCGTTTCTGCCCACCTCTCACTCGCTCTCCTCATCCAGCTCTGTCACATCCGCCGGCCAGCGCGTTTCGGTGTACAGTGTACAGGACGCCTGCGTCTCCTTCGCAGTCAACCATGCTACCTTGCAAGGACCAGTTCGACACTCTAATGCAGGTATGTCCTCTACATTGCGACACTGCTTCTATCTATTTTCTTTCACTTAAGACAGATTCTTAAGTGCTGACTTAAGTGTTGTGAACTAAGGATTACAATGATGTCAACTCAAAATGGCCGCCCTCAACCTGTGAGGGACTCGACATGGAGGCAAGATAGAATCCAAATGCTGGAAGTTTAATAAATATCAGCAACCAAATCCAAAACAACAGGCAGAGACATAGTAGATGAAGCAGCAGAATAAACAGTGACAAATAATCAGTCCAAACAGGCAACCACAGCAAAACGATATCCAAAAGGCAAAATCCAATAAAGCAGACAAAAAGGTCAGTAACAAGAAGGCAGTGAAACAGACAATAGGAAACGCTTGGTAAGGCAGTGAATAACTGGCAATACTTCGCAAAGTAGTAGTGGAAATGCATGTCCATTTTACAGGAGTGTAACAGGAAGTCACCACGAGCAAGAGTCCAAGTAGTTCAGGAGAGAGCTCCCTCCGGTGGCTGGATGAATGAGTACCAGCCTCATCCATTACAGAACCCCTCCCTCTACGAACACCTCCTGGTGTTCTCCTTCTTGGTCGTCCCCTTGGTCATGGTGCAGGACGGTTTGGGTGCTGTCGGTGGAACTCTTGTATCAGCGATGGGTCCAATATGTCATTGGCGGCTACAGTAAGATCTGAGGTATCTTCCTATCTCTTGGTTGAGTCTTTCCACTTGTCCATTAGACTCTGGATGATAACCTGATGTGAGGCTAATATTGATGTCCAGCTGTTTGCAGAAGGCCTGCCAGACTCTGTAGGTGAATTGAGGTCCTCGATCGGACACAATGTCTTCTGGTAGGCCATAAATCCTAAAAACTTGGTGAAACAGAGTAACAGCAGTTTCCATGGCAGTAGGTAAACCTTTCATGGGGATTTGTCTGCATGACTTTGAGAATCTGTCAATGATAACAAAGATGGTTCTGTACCCATTGGAGTTAGGTAGATCCGTGATGAAGTCGATGGACAGGTGGGACCAGGGTCTTTGGGGGTTTTGGACTGTGCACATACTGAACAGGCTTTAACAAAAACAGTGACATCGTTAGAAAGAGAGGGCCACCAGAATGAGTTACGTACCAAACTGATAGTTCTGTGGATGCCAGGATGTCCAGTACTTAGAGAGGTATGGACCCACTGTATTGTTCTTTGACGAAGGGTAAGAGGAACGTACTGCTTGGTTGGAGGGCATTCAGGTGGTACTGGGTCTGTTTGTTGTGCTCTTTGAATCTCTTCCATGATGTCCCAGCTAATGGGTGCAATTATGACAGATGGTGGTAGTATAGGTTCAATTTGTGGTGTAAGATGGGGAGGGTCATGGCGGCATGAAAGAGCATCTGCTTTGCTGTTTTTGCTGCCTGGTCGATAGGTAACTGTGAATTGAAATCTTGTAAAAAAGAGTGACCATCTGGCTTGTCTCGGATTCAGTCTCTTGGCTGCCTTAATGTATTCGAGGTTCTTATGGTCGGTGATTACTTGGAACGGATGGATGGAACCCTCTAGCCAATGGCGCCACTCCTCTAATGCAGCCTTCATGGAGAGTAACTCTTTGTTACTACGTCATAGTTTCTTTCTGCCGTGTTCAGTTTGCGTGAGAAGAATGCACATGGGTACAACTTTCCAGGAGTACCATGACGTTGGGACAAGACTGCACCGATGCCACAGTCAGATGCATCAACTTCCACAATGAATGGGAGATTGGGATCCGGGAGTTTTAAAATGGGGGCTGTAATGAAGCTGGTCTTGAGTTTTTCAAAGGCTTCCTGAGCGTTGTCACTCCATGTTAACTTAGAGGGTTTGTCCTTCAGCAGGGACGTCAGGGGAGCAGAGATGAGACTGTAGTTGCGGATAAAGCGTCTATAAAAATTAGCAAAGCCCAGAAAACTTTGCAACTCCTTGATTGTGTGTGGTCTTGGCCATTCGGTGACAGCTTTGATCTTTGAGTTGTCCATCTCAACACCTTGGTGACTGATGATATACCCTAAGAATGTGGTTTTGGTTGTGTGGAATTCACATTTTTCTGCTTTTACATATAGCTGGTGCTCCTGTAGACGAGACAGGACCATCTTGACGTCTCTGATATGCTGGGCCCAGTCTTTGGAGTAGATGAGTATATCATCAATGTAGGCTATGACACACTTGTTTAGGAGGTCTCTGAAGATTTCATTGATGAAGGATTGGAATACTGCTGGTGAGTTAGCTAGGCCATACGGCACAACCTGATATTCGTAGTGCTCCCTGGTGGTGATGAATGCGGTTTTCCACTCGTCACCCTCTCGATTGCGAATAAGGTTTTATGCACTTCTTAGATCCAGCTTGGTATAGATGCGGGCCTCACGAAGCTGTTCAAGAGAGGGGACTAGAGGTAATGGATATCTGTATTGACAGTGACAGTGTTAAGACCCCGGTAGTCGATACTTGGGTGGAGACCTCCATCTTTCTTCTCACGAAGAAGAAACCAGCTGCTGCAGGGGAAGTGGAAGGGCGAATGATCATATGAGAGGCTTTCAATATATTTCTCCATTGCCAGGGTTTCAGGTCTGGATAATGGATAAGCTTTGCTCTTAGGTGGCGCCATGTTGGGTAGCACTCTATCGCACAGTCCCAAGGACGGTGAGGTGGTAGTTGGGTTGCCTTGACTTTACTGAAGACCTCAGAGAATTCGGAATATCCTCGGGTATAGTGGTGGATGTATGGCTTTCTGGACTTTCAATATTGGTGGTGAGACATGGCATGGTAACAGAAACCTGGAGGCAGTTAGCCATACAATAACTTGACCATTGTTTGAGCTCACCCTGGTGCCAGGAAATGAGGGGATCATGGGACACCCAGCATGGATGGCCAAGATGAGAGGGTGTTTAGGGGAGTTGATGACATACAAGGAAATTGTCTCAACATGAAACAGTCCAATTCAGAGAGTTAGTGGAACAGTCTGGTGTGTGATGCCTGTGCCGATGGGTGCATTATTTACAGCAGTGACGTTGATTGCAGGGATACAAGGTACTGGGGTATCTGGAGTTCCTGCACAAGATCTGATGAATCAGGTTGAGTGCAGCTCCTGAGTCGACTAGTGCTGAAACATTTGGATTCATTGTAGAGGAAAGCTCAATGAGTAGTGAAAAACTGTGTGAGTGGGAAGGTGTAAGGGTTTCATTACTCACACTTAGCCTTTCTCTCATCCAAGCTTAATATGCCTTACAAAACAGTTTATTTAAGTGTGCTATTAATATTTCTTTAACCCTTTAAGCCTGAAGGCATTTTTGGTTTTTTTTAATTAAAGACTCTAATCCAAAATATAGCAAGGAGAATCAAAAGGTAGGTATCATTTTAGGAAACTTTTAAACTTTTAATGAAGCTAGCTCAACAAACCTGAGTTTCAGAGTAGGTTTGGAGTTAAAACAAACCTGTTTTAGATCTGGGGTCTATACAATGAAGACCGTTTAGTGGCGTCAGGTATGTTCAAATTTTAGTTTGCGCCATTCCTGGGTTTAGGCACCATAAAAGTGGCTCAGATTTAGCAGTGTTCATTGCTATAGTAATTTATGCTCCATTGATAACTGATCCAGTGCAGGTTAAGTTTCAGGTAAGAGATCTCAAACTAAAAGGGACCATCAGCTGTGAGCAAAGTGACACATCTGACGCAAAAGTATACTGTATGGATATAGCAATCACAGCCTGAGTTGACAGAAAAAGTTGATGATCAGCGTCATGGTACCACAAAGCCAGATTGGATTGTTTGGTTTATCACTTGAACTAATCCTGTAATTCCGAGTTTGTTCAACTACATCATGGAGCCCAGGTTAAGCGGTCTTACAAAGCTCGGTATAAACGTTCTCTGTCTTCTCAGGTTTGATCCAAAACTTTGCAATTAACTCTGAAGCGTGTGCACAGGATTTTGCACCCAGGGACTTTTTGTAGGTATTGGGCTGTTAAATCTATACCAGTCATGCTTGTCTGTGAAAAGTAGCGCGAAGAGCGCTTAATTGAAATTTTGTAGGTGGCGCGCTATTGAGCCATTTACCACACCTACTTCTGAAACCGTATCAGACGTAAATTTTCACCACTTCTGATGCATGTGCAAAGTTTCAAAAACCAATCCACCTTCATGAGCCTAAAAAAACAGAGTTTGCTCAACTAACTGAACTTAACTGAGTAGAAACTGAACTGGCTTCATGTGAAGGCCACAGGAGTATGTAGTGTGTTTACTGTGTGCTACAGGAATAAAACTTACACAGAAATTCAACTGATTCATTTGCATCTCTGGAATACAACATTGTAATGAGTATGATGAGAGAGTTTCTGTACCTTCAACATTGATCTGAAGACCAATGTCAATCCCTACCCCTGCATCTGGGGCCCGGTAAGATAGAGATAAGTTGTAATTCCCTGAATCAGCTCTGATCATACGGTTTATAAACAGGAAATTTCTGGAATAATATTCAACTCTGTTAAGAACATGATCACATTCATTTCCTGTCATGCCAGAATTTGTCCTACAAACTGGCTCATTTTGTGTGTTGTCTATTTTTGTCAATGTCCAGTTACTTCCAAACAGGTAATTAATCTGCAGATATAGTGGGTATCCCAGAGCTGCATAACAGGGACCTTTCTCAAAATCCCAGCAGATCGCTCCAGACCTGGAAAAAAAACAAACAAAAATTAAAGCTGCATGCAGCATTTATTGGGGTTCAAGCATTTAAGGCCTTTAAACACATAAAAAGGCATTATATTTTATTTAGCAAGCATGTAAACACTTAGATCATAGATGAAAAAGACCAAGGCAATTCAGTAAAGAATAACATGGTTTTTAAAGGATTCTGACAGTTATAGCGTGTGGGGCTGTCCTCAGAGTGTCCATACATATGTGTGCCAATTTTGGTGAAAATATCTAATTTCGTTTTGAAGTTATAGACACTTATAGCCTATATAAGAGAGCATAAAAAATGACCCATGAAAGACTTTGATTGGATTTTTTTTCTATCAAACTTTCTATCATAAATTTCTATCAAAATTTTGATATTTTGGAGTAAACATTAAGTAAACTAACTTAGGTTCCATGTTTCCAATGCTGGTTTCGTCTTGATCGGACTAACGATTTCGAAGATATTCGCAAAAGTTTTAAGTGCTAAATCACAACGTAGCACAAACCTTAAGGCGAAACCCACCATGTTTGGTATCGTTGGACTCGGCAAGGTTTCAGGAGTCTAAAGATGTGCCTCCTGTGAAAACCATTTTTTTCACAATTATAGCGCCACCTATAGTCTGATTAACACAAATGTTGGCATGCTTCTTTAGAGTCATATGCTGCATGTGCTCACCTATTTTTTTTTAGGTTTTATAGTCTTTTGGGTATATTTAGCCACAGACACTTTCTAAATGACCAAGTTACAGCGACCCAAAGGGTAAAGTTCAACTTTTTTTTTGATAATTATTGATCTAGAGAGTCCATAGAATTGTCCTACACTGGTTTTGTTCCGATCGGGCGAAAAACCTAGGACTAGTTCGCAAAAGTAGGTTTTTCACATATTTGCAAATAATTAATGAACGATTTGATTGACAGCATTGAGCATAAGGAGGTCTATCAAATGATATGCATATTGTGTGGGTCTTTGAAACACCACGTGATTACTGAGGCGTAAAACTCGTTAGCGCCAAGGTATGGCTGATTTCTTTCAAAATTCTTACAGACTTCTAGGGCCATGAGTTGAACAAGCCCACTGAGTTTAGTTCTGATCGGCCTCCGTTAACCTTGTCTAATAGGTGCTCAAAATTCATTGGCCGATGGCGGCCATGTTTTTTGAGATACGCCAATGTCCTCATAGACTATCATGCCCCCTTGGACCAAGACACTGCATACCAAATTTCAAGTCAATGGACTAATGGTTGCATAGTTACAGCTGTTTTCATGTTTTTTTCAAATTATTGCTCCACTTAGTGTACAATTGACGCGATTTTTTTATCGTGACCAAAGATTGAGCCCCTACATAGGTGTACTGAGTTTGGTGCAAATATCTCATTTCGTTCTTGAGTTATAGCCATTCTAGTAAAAGTGGCTCCGCCTTCATCATAGTTTTTGGCGCCCCTTAGTGACCGTGAATCAAAATATCAATTTTGTTTTGATAATTATTGATATTCAGACTCCAGAGAACATTTCTGAAAACCTAGGACTAGTTCGCAAAAGTAGGTTTTGGACAAAATCAAAATGGCAGTAAATGAAATCGGAGATTTAGGACAAAAGGTCTAGGAGTTATTAGCGATTTTAACTTTTGATTGCTGTAGTGCCCCTTATTGGCCGATTGGGGTCATCTCTTGTGAGGTTCTCCCCAAACTGAGGACTATCATCTGGCCAGGTTTCAAGTCTCTAGGCCTTACATTTTGACCTGTACTATTCATTTTAGAGCACAAGAAAAAGAATAAAAATCTGAGCAATTACAATAGGGTTTCAGCACTACGTGCTTGAACCCCTAAAAAACAGGGGACAAATGTGTATAAGTATATCTGAACATGAAATAAATGATGTTGCGGAGGGGTAACTGCTGGAATGTGAACAAATGTGAGATGTATATGTTTTTCATTCAGGTAAAGTATCTCTAGTGTGAGAATTAGAAGTCAATGATAGCTTGCAGATCTGATAAACCATTATTGCGAGCACAAGTTACTGACTGACAGCTTGTTCCGCTATACATAGTCAATGCTATAAATTTTAACCAAGTATATAGACTCCTTATTAAACACTACACACATCAAAATGACAGTGATGCACAGTGAAACTCTTTTCATGCGTATCTGGTCACTTCAAGTGTTTTCTCTAATTGGATAGCTATACAATCGTGAAAAGACCAAGAGAGGGCACAGCTCAGAAACCTAAAAATGACTCTTCAAGACAGAAAGGTTGCAGACCCCTGATCTAAGTCGTGAATGTCATTTTAATGATCACTCTGGAGCTGCAGGAACATTTATTAAATGACAAAGAAATATTAACAATATTGCTTCAGAATACTTTATTACTTTTGAGTGGTCAGCAGAGAGAGATGCTGAGTGTGTAGTTATGACATGAGGCCATGCTAACCAGACAAACCTTGCTGCTGACATATATTGAAACAAGATGTTATCAACAGGAAGGATATTGGCAATCAAGAGATCACCTTTGAGATTAATATTCTTGATCCATTTCATAAAAGATTTAAATATGTATAAAGTATCTGATAAAACTAATCTTGAAATTGTTAGTGCACTAGATAAGCACAAAGATACAGACATTAAATTAAATTCCACCTGTATTCAAAAACTTTGTCCTTTGAAACTTATCTTTGATCACCAAAATTACATATTTAAAAAAATTTTCTGTAAAAAAAAAAAAAAAAGTTCATGCCTTAAAGGCACTCAAAAATGTCATAAATTAAGGTATTTTTGATCAAATCCGATGGCTCAGTGAGGCCTGCATCGCCAGCAATAACACTCCCTTTTTCAATGCACAGAAAGCTACTATTCAGTGGTTCGGAGCGTGTATCGAACTGCCAAATTCACGTGAACTATTGTTAAGTTTCAAAACACTTACAACGTAACAAAGTCTTGTTTACTGAAATCATGTGATTGTGGCGCTCTGAACCACTGATTTGAAACAAATTATTTGTGAAGCTTCATGAAGCAGTGTTTTCAAATCACCCATCACTAGATATTGTGGAATAAAGTCGCTATTTTGTTATTTTATATTGCTAAATGTACATGGTTTTTCATATCAACAGAAAAATATACAGGGATAACCTGCTTCTCGAATAGTAATGATATGCTAAAGCCCGCCGGCGTGCTGGTGTGATTGGTTACAAGGTAGTTAGTGATGTCAAACACCAGCGATTTTGAACTGTTTTTTAAAACTGTCTTTGGTTCACTTCAGATTTAAGAAGAAAATACTCAGCAATCCTATTGACTTGTGTAAATGATTTTTTTGCAGATATTCTGTCTTATCAAAACCCCACACAGACATATATAAACAACATTAAAAACTTTATTTTCACCACAAAGGGTCTTTAAAGTGATTAATTATAGTTTCTGTATGTGATTTAATTTACATGAAAATGTAAACCGACAGACTCGGTTTAGCTCTAACTTGCCTCAACACACCTGTCTGGAAGTTTCTAGAGTTTGTTTAGCAGGTTCAGGTGTGTTTAATTGGGGCTGGACAGTGGCCCTCCAGTGGCCCTCCAGGAGCAGGATTGGACACAATTCAATTTCAAATAACTGAAATTCTGCTACTCAACAGGCCCAATGTTGCAATATTTCAACATTCACCTAAAAACTGTAATGTAAATGTACAGTTAGAGTACATTAGAGGCCTCCTACAACATGTAAAAGGTTTTTTTATATAGAGAACAGTTCAAAAGTTTTACCTACTATGGTAGTCAGTGGGGGTTGAGATCTGCTTGGTTACAAATATTCTTCCAGATTCAGCAGAACAAATAAATGTTTGGAACAACTTTAGGGTGAGTAAATGATGACAGTTTTCATTTTTGGGTGAACTAACCCTTTAAATATGGACCACTCTGTATTATATAGAATGGTTGGAAACCCTATGCGTAACCATAAAATCTTTAACTTAAAGCTTTTAAAACTACTTAAAACCTTCTGGTTTCCTTCAAATACCTTTTCAAGTCAACATCAAAGTTTTGCTCATCTAGTTTAGTATTACAACACAAATGTTTTCATTTGCATCATAATATCATTTTGAGCTGAAAGTTGACTCACATGCACCAATTTGTAGCAGTGTCAGTCCAAAGATAAGAATGATTTCTCTAAAGTCCATTTTCCAGAAGAATCCCAGCAGAAGAGAGTTGAATTGCGTCTCATGCAGCGTCTTCACTGACAGACATCAGTATGATCATCCGGAGAGGAAGTTTTTCAGAAATGGTTTCTGAGATTAAGTTTAACTACTAGATAGTTTTCTAGTAAGGGTTTATAAAAACGTAAGCTATGGAGACTAAAAAAAGTGAAAGGATCCTGATCCCATGAAAATACAAACACATTCGAATAAAGTCATTTGTAATCATAACTTCAGTTAAATAATATTATATAACAAAGATGCGTAAGAAATTTGTGTTTTAAGGACAAAAACCTGACAAAAGTCTTCAAATACCACGGTGCCTCGCAGTGTGGTAACCGTAGTATAAGCAGAATAATTGTGTAGTGAATTAGCTCAAAAGGGAAATATTTATAATTATTATTCATAACTGGTTATAATTAAGAATAGATCAGTTAATCAGATTAATTGGATATAGCTACATTAAAGGGTTAGTTCACCCAAAAATGAAAATTCTGTCATTTATTACTCACCCTCATGTTGTTCCACACCTGTAAGACCTTTGTTCATCTTCAGAACACAAATTAAGATATTTTTGATGAAATCGATGGCTCAGTGAGGCCTCCATTGACAGCAAGACAATTAACACTTTCAGATGTCCAGACATCTACTAGAGACATATTTGAAACAGTTCATGTGATTACAGTGGTTCAACCTTAATATTATAAAGTGACGAGAATATTTTTGTGCACCAAAAAAAAACTTAACATTTAGTGATGAGCGATTTCAAAACACTGTTTCATGAAGTTTCGGAGCATTACGAATCTTTTGTGTCGAATCAGTGTTTTGGAGCACCAAAGTCATGTGATTTCAGAGGCTTTTCGTTACGTCATAAGTGTTTCAAAATTTAGACTCTGGCAGTTTGATATGTGATCCGAACCACTGATTCGAGAAAAAAAAAGATTAGTAAAGCTTCAAAGCTTCATGAAGCAGTGTTTTGAAATCACCCATATTGTTGAAAAGTCTTTCTTTTTGGTGCACAACACCAAAAAGAAGTTGTTAGTACTTTTCTGGGCATCTGAAAGTGTTATTTATTTTGCTAGCAATGCCATCTGATTTTATCTAAAACAATCAATTAATCAGTTCACCCTTGTCACTGAGTTTGAGACTTGGCTAAGTTCCAATTGCATTTTTAATGAGAAATCCAGAAGAGAAGTACAATGCCTAGCAAAAGGTCAAAAACCTAGCAAAACCATCCACAAAACAAGAGACAAGACCAGGGAACGTACACAGAAGAGCAACGTAACAAATAGCTAAACCTCAATAATGATGATTGAAACAAACGGGGTATAAATAGGCAGAAACAAACAAGATGAGTGAAAACAGCTGTGTGCAACGAACAGTGATTAGTCGGGAACAAAGGATTATGGGAAATGAAGTCTATGATACTGAGAATGTCTGGGGTAGAGTGCCCTCTGGTGGCTGTCAAGGGAACTCCAGCAGGGGATCATGACACTCCTGTGAACACTCAGTCTTGATTATTAATGAATCTTAAGAAAATATGTGTTCTCATTGTCACAGAAAAATAAATCTTTCTTAGTATTTACAACGCTTAAGAATGTTGAGTGACGTAAAAATCACATCACTGCGTGTGAAGTCATATTGAAATTCCAGACCTCATATTTGTACCAGACCTCAAAAGTAACCCAGGGCGGCCCCCCGCTTCCCCGATCCATGCTGAGTGCCATGGATGGATGGATGGATAGATAGATAGGGTTGGGGGCATTATGGCAAGAGGCCAAGTCTGGTGTACAGCTGCATTAGCAGCGGCAGGGACGTGAACATGACACTGAACCACCGCTGGAACCGCCAAGTCCGCTGAGCAGCAGACATAAGAGTAGAGCGGAGGGGTCTGACTTAGGCCTCGGCATGCTCATGATTGCCTTCATCTGCTCACTGTGTTGCCTCATCATCAGATTCATAGACTCATCATGTTTTTTGTTCATTTTTTCTATCATCTTTTTAAACATCTGGTCACTTTCTTTTCTGCTTCTTTATTCTTCTTCTAAAGTCCTCTATTTCTTTAGTCATCCTGTCTGCCTTCTCCTTAAAGCCCTTCTCCAACAGATCAGCCTGTTCCCTCAGTTTACTGTCCATGGCACGCTCAGCTCCTCTCTCTGGAGCCTCAGCTCCTCATCCATCTTCTCCTTCATCTGTCTCATCCTCTCTTCATTACTCCGTCTCTCTGCTTCCATCTTCTCTTCGAGTTGTTGCTGCTTTTGTTCCTTGGCATTTATTTCCTGAGCCAGGAGAACAGCCTTCTCTCTTTCCTCTGGAAGAAGATGTTGAGACAAATGAAATAAAGTTTAATGGGAAGTTTAAGAAAGTGTAACATTATACCTAATTTTGCACTGTATTTCAAATCTTGGCTTTTCAATTCAATGAGGCATTGAGGCAATTCACTGAAAGTTGTTGAAGAGAAAAGTCCTCAATCAGATGATAAATGTAACTGGGAGTTGTTAATGTTGTTCATTGTTTAGCACGGGGCTCTTGATTTGACATGCATCTGTATTATTCAATACATTAGGGAAAATGGTAATATTCCCTATCATATCAAGTGCTGGAAACTTATCTATGAGAAGTTATATAGGTGATGCACATCTTAAACCCATGATTGAAGAGTTCTGCATGATCCGAACAATGCATGATGGTTGCAATGCAGTTTAGTCCATGATTCAGATGATCAGCCAGTCAAGGGTATTGTGCGCTGTTCTTCAAAACAAAGTGCTAAACAATATTTGGCATGCAAGAAATTTATCAAATCGATAACATTGGATGAAATAACCATCTTTTATCCACACGTGAATGTAAGTTTCAAAGCTGAGAAAATCACGTTTTTGACAAAGACTACAACGTGCATAAGCAATACTTCTATCGCTTGTTTCTGCTCTTCTTCACCTGTGTTTTGCTCGGAGATTCTGTCCTCTTTCAGGAGATCTTATAACATTACTGGATAACATTGAAAACATGGATTGGCAGAAATTTGTCAATGAGGAGGAAGAGTTGTGTCATAAATGATGGAATATTCTGTCAATGGCGGGGAAAGAGGGTAAGATTGAAAATGTACATAATAGTGACCAGAATCAATGAGGAACATGGAAGGAATAGTTTCACTGCAAGAGCCATGATTTCACAGATGTACCATCTTTCTCCACTAGATGGTGCTTGTTGCTTCATCTAGGATGTAAAAGACTCTCTTACCCATTATTTTTTCTCCTTCTCAGTCAGTTTCTTGTCAGCCTGCAGAATGGCGTTAGAATCCACTGACTTCTGCTTCAGAAACTCTTCAAGTGTTTCTTTGCCTGTGGACAAAACACATATGAGAATCTGCTACTACTTTTATTATTGTTACTATCTAACTATAACTAGTACCTCTACTACTATAACTAATATTATTAATGATGATTGTGACGATAATGGTTATACTAATAATAATAATAATAATAATAAATAACAATGTAATTCATCAGATAGTTCTAGACGCTTTTGCCGAAGGCCATACAAGTCAAGCGGTGTCCATGTCCCAGCCACTGGTAACTTAATGACTACATTTAAATGGATAGCAGTAATCTAGTAATCTAATTATGACCCTATTCTGAATAAGACAATATCCTGATTAAGAATGCGATCCCGCCCACTGCCAGTTACCAAATAGTATTTCGACACCCAGGGCCGAATTTGGTAAAAAACAGGACAAACATCTTACAGCCTGAAAACATCTGAAACCTGTGATGTTGCAGTAATTGTGTCAAATGTTGATACTCACCTTGACTCCTTTATTGGCTTGGATTTTATATTCCTTTACAATGCCTTCAAGGTCCTGGGAGAAGAGAACATAACACCAGGTACGGCATAAAATCCTTTCTTGAGTTTTTCTGTCATTGGTGCCGAAAGTGATGACAGGAGATTCTCACATCTTTTTTTTGAAGCCTCCTCGTTTTGGCACAGGTATCCATCAAAGAGTTTATTAATGTCTTCCTGTAGCATCACACAAAATATCAGAGGAAGAAAACGTTAAACACCATTCAGAGGCTTCAACTATTGAAAAAAAGAGGTCATGAGTTTTATCTCATATTTATATCATATGATAAAGTTAAAGGCACAATATGTAATTTATCGCCACTAGAGGTCGCCTATTCAAAACAAAGGCGTAGCTTGATTCAAAACAAAAGACTAAATGTGTGAGCTATATTACAATGATAAGTTTTCTGTCTATAAATGTAACCAAACAGTTGTTCCCTTGTTTAATAAAACATAATATATTAAAGGGTCTTTGGTGACCCATTCATAAAGACAGTTATTTACTTTCTTGAATTTATCAGCCATTTGAAATAAATATTTAGGGGATAATTTGCCCAAAATGAAAATTTTGTTTATCTACATTTACTCATCCTCATGTTGTTTCAAACCTGAATTAGTTTCTTTTTTTTAACATAAAAGAAAATATATGTTCAGTAACCAAAGTGTTTTGGTCTGTAAATATATATAAATAATTCAGATGCAGCTTCTGGGGGGAAAAAAGATGGTAATTGTAGCCTAAATATTCTAAATAATACTTATTTCTATTTTATGCTCATCATTTAACACAATAATAACAATATTTTTTTGGGGGGGGGGGGGGCTAGTTTCACAGTCAAACTTGATCTGCAATTAAAAATTAATTAATCGCCACATCATGTAATTAATTACATTAAATATATAATTGCTTGACATAGATAGATAGATAGATAGATAGATAGATAGATAGATAGATAGATAGATTGATTGATTTTACTGGGCATCACCTCAAGACATTTCATAAATGTCCCCTCACTGTCCCTGAAGGAACGCTTCATGAAGGTTTGTGTCGCCATGCTGCTGAGATGTTGGTGTTCTGAGGACACATCCTTCAGTTCCAGAGGGAAGGAGTCCTTCAGTTTCTCCATTCCACTCTGGTAAACCTCAAGCCCCTCCTTCACTGCAGCCTCATTCTCAATCAGTGCCATAGCAATCACAGCATTCTCCAGAAATGGAACTTCACCACTGGAGATTGTGTCTATGTATGTCTTCACCAGCTGACCCAGAACTTCAGAGAAGGAGAAGGGTCAGACACAAGGAAATTAACTTGGAGACTGTTGATTAATAACTTGCAGTCCAGAAAGCTGAATTAAATTTATTTTCTGGGAATAATTAGTATTTGACACTCTTCTAAAGAAGAGAGAAGAACATTTCTGAAGAACATTTTGATTTAGAAATTTGTCTCCCAACTGGAATGGACATCAGCATTATGGTGCAATGAGCACACAACCTAACAAACAGCAGCCTAGGTATTCAAATGAAAACATGGTTCCTTTGTTGACAGCAGTTTAGCAACAACTACAGGAGAAATACACGTCTGGTTATGACTTAAAAACAGCTGACAGCTGTGCCATTCACTTGTGTAATTAAATATAGTAAATGAATCATATATTAATGCTTATTTTGCTAATGTCACGTCACATCATTTCATATATCTTATTGACTCACCTCTGCCTGTGACTGTGTGTCCATCCTTCAGCCTTTTCACTTCACTCCTGTCAAAGATGAACTTGCAGAAATGATCTGAGACCTTCTGGAAATCTGGGGAAAGGTCAGCAGGATCCAAGCTCTCCAGACGAGACACATTCTCTGGGGTGGTTGGAAACGGGAAAGTAAAACATTTCCGGGATGGGAAATAATTTCGGATACATTCCCGTGGAAGGTTGAACTCTTTCACTGTTCTTGAAGAGCCTTTAAAAGATACGAAACACCACTTTGTCAAAGAGGTTAGCAAAATACAGTGTAGCTTGTAAATTGTAAAGTTTTCAGTATTTCTCAGGCTCAGTGATATTTCTAAAATTGTAAACATAGTAAGCAGCCAGCTGGTTATGATGGTGTAATAAAGCCCTCAGTATAATACAAACTCTTCCAGTCAGGATTTATTTTGTGATATTGACTGGCTGTACATACTATTCCCAACGATGATCAGGTCATTTAAAAGCTCAATTTAAATATTACCTGGTTTCAGCTTCAAGGCATATTCTAAGTATTGGTCCTCAGTCACGTATTTTCCATTGATTTTTTGTTCCAAGGTGAAGTCCCTCACAGCCCAGATGAAACTAGGGAAGAACTTCACAAACTCTGAGTCGTCTTCACCCTCATCAGATGATTTGACCTTTATATACTCAGTCAACTCTGTGACATATCTGGAGGTGGTTTAGGTTTGAACACCAACAAAAAGAGAAAATAAAAATACTATAGAGAAAACAGACAGTACAGTACAGTATAGCATAATGTACAGTACAGTGCCTGTGAAAAAACACAAACAACAGAGCAAACAGCGAGCAGAATGGATATATCAGTCTTTGGATGAAATAAATGTATTGAATTAATACAATGTTAAACAAATTAAATATTTACGCCTATATAGCCACTGTGCGCAAGCTGATAAATAAATTCTTTCGTGTAAAAATTATGTAAAAAAAAAAAGCCTGAATTAGCAAGTACCCTAGTAAACATAGTTGGTAATGTCTTAATTGAACAGTAAGCAGTTGAGAAATAAAACACACATGTAACAGTATATTGGAACCGTGCATTCGGTCTTAAAGGGACAGTAGCTTAAAAAATCTGTAGCTAAATAAACCTTAATGTTTGTGATATTTGTAATTGGATTATTTGTTCTTATTTTATTGATGTGTACCAACACTAACCGAAAGTTACATTTCATCGTGGGGCATTTCTAATGAAACACGATGGAGACCTGGACTGGAGTTATTGGTTTACGATTTGCTTATGAATTTATTGCTTTGTCAAGACTAAATAAGTACAAAAATACATTCTTTCTTCGTTCTTGGCACCTTTTTATGTTCCTGAAGGATAGTTTCATTTTGCAGCCATAGCCATGTCAAAATGCATGTTATTATCTGTCGCACTCCATGATGTCCGAGTCCAAAACGGTTATTGAATAAATATAAATCATTATTGAAAATATTTCCACATGACTCTGCATATGTTTAGTAGACACTGCACATATATTTGCATGTTATAAAGAAACATTCACATTATGGTAAATTTCCATCATGTTTATTTTATATAGTGATGAGCAAGGGAGCCCCCTGGTGGTTTGGGGGCCCTATGCAACTTGCCTACGTTGCATATAGAGAGAATCGGCTATGTGTGGAACCCTGCGCACCATGATTCCCACCTCAGGGAGGGTGGGACACAGGTATTGCAGAAATAGTGGTACTATCTCACAAGGCAGTCCAAAAAACAAAGTTGCACATGCCACAGATCTAGCCATCCGTGCCACAAAGCACACAACAAGTGCTGTTAATGCAATGGAATGCAAAATAAACATGTGCCACCATGCACTGTGCATGCTGTTCTTCAAAACTTAACCCCGGAAACTGAATAATATAAATTTAAGCTGTAGAATTTAAAATGACCAGCAGGGGGAGCAGAAATGCTAAAACAGGCAGAGCCACAACATATTGATATTCTCCCTTTGATAATCTACTCCCTAAAGGCTTTTCAAGCTGCTGACAAAAAGAGTTGAGACATTTTTTCTTAGAGATCTGTTCTTGGGTCATTGTAAGCTGACGCCAGTGTCTTGTTCCCCTTCTCAGGGAACTGGGGTTACATACCCAGACTTTTTCTTGCTACTAAGAGAAGTAATAAAAGTTGTTGTTTTTGGACTAATGCGGTAGTTGAGTTCTGAAACTTACATTATGTTTTTATAGTACAATTAACTTTATATTTGAATTCTAAAGATAAATCTTCTTGTTGTCCTTATTTGTAAGGTACTTTGGATAAAATGCTGCTAAATCAATAAGTAAAAGTAAAAAAGTGCACCATACTTGTTGGGCCAGAACCGCCTCAGTTGCTTTGAATGTAATAAATAGTGGTGAAATTATTAAAGAATAGTAGTATAAGGTAAGGAATACAACAATGTACTAATCCATGAAATATCAACTCGAAAAATGTATGATGTATGAATGAAAGGATACTGCAGTTCCTCTATGGCCCTGTTGTCGATCGTCCCTTGGCTGTTCAGCACTAAAGTGCTACTCAGAAGGACAGCCAGAGAGAAGATCTTGGTATCATGCTTTGAGTCCCCCTGAGACAGATTGGATACAACAATCATTTGACAAAGAATGACATTGCAAGATTGTTATCATACATAACCCCTGACAGCATAGTGGATCTGTGCACAACTGCAGGTAAAGATTTGTCAGAATCTAAACACTGAATAGTTTACACGTCAGCTGTATCTTGTCCAAAAAGTTGTGTTTGAACTAGTAGTGTAGCCTCTAGGGGGCCTGGGTGGGTTCACTTTCAAATAAAACTTTCCTGATAATTTACTCACCCTCATGTCATCCAAAATGTCTATGTCTTTCTTTCTTCAGTCAAAAAGAAATGAAGGTTTTTGATGAAAACATTCCAGGATTTTCTCCTTATAGTGGACTTCAATGGTCAAACGGTTGAAGGTCAAAATTATAGTTTCAGTGCAGCTTCAAAGGGCTTTAAACGATACTAGATGAGGAATAAGGGTCTTAACTAGAGAAACCATCACTCATATTCTAAGAAAATAAATACAAATGTATATGCTTTATAAACACTATGCTCGCCTTGCAGGTGCTTCCGCCAGACTGCCTTCCGTATTCTTCAAAAAGATTACACTGTGTGTCCTACTCCTTCCCTATTCAAATTACGTAACTAACGCAGCGCCAGTTATGCTTTTTCCGTAATTTGAATATGGAAGGCGTTCTGGCAGAAGATAGATATTGACTTCATAACTTATTTAAATATGGATATTTTTTATAAAAAATGCATTGCTTCGCTTCAGAAGGCCTTTATTAACCCCCCTGAGCCGTGTGGAGTACATTTATGCAAAAACAACAATAACAAAAATATATACCCCAGCATCCCCCCAAAGAAACTGTCTATATCAGCAGGTTTTAATAATCTATATTGCATGCTTTAATCTATATTTAATCTATATTTGTTATTCAAAAAGGGAAACCAAAACGAGGACTGCAGGTATACAGACCGTAAACAAAGCAGCGCTTGTTTACCATTTTGAATATCAATCATGCTGATCATTTTCTTCATTCCAGGTGACTCGTGTTATTATGAAAACATTCAACATACTCAATCAGCCCAAACAAAAAAACAACAGGGTTCAACTAGTGCTGATGGTGCAGGACAAAGGAAAAACTGGGCTGGCCAATGCTCAACAATGGCCTGATGTTGGTCGACCGTCGGCTTGGTTTGTCAGGGCTTTAAAATCTAGAGCTTTTGCTAACTAATCTTTGTAATTAACTTCTCCAGTTCACAAATGATCCTTTCAAAACAGTTCTCGAGTTAACAGTAAACTGAAGAGATCCGAACAATTCTCCAATAAACAGTACACTGAACCGTGTCTTTCGGACAATGCAGAGAATTTATTTGTGAATCTCACTGCATCTTGTGCTTCACATATGCTGCTTTTACAGAATACTTAAGTATATCATTATGTCACATAATCAGATGAACTTATAAAGGTAGAAATATACTTGTGGTACATAATCTACATTTAATACACTACATTTTTATATGTTATCACAAATAAAGTCATTATTTAGCTGCTACATTATGCATTCTGCTCAATGTTATCTGTGCTATAGCTAGTGTTTGGTCATTTTTGAGTGTTAAACATATTGATTAGCACATTCTTTAATAGCTTTATAGATAACCACAATAGTTCTTGTGCTTTCTGGGACTCATGAATGCTCTCATACTATATCATAGGCTGTTACGTCACCTTGTCCACGTCTCCGAGTCCCTCAGTGTCCAGCAGCACCAGAGTGGTTCCTGCTTTAGTGCGGTGATCCACACACCACATCCAGATGCCTTTCGTCTTGGACTCAATGGTGCTGCCCAATGCAAATCCTAAAAGAGAGAAAGAGCAAAGAAACATGGAACACCGATCAACAAAATATTTTGTTTACCTCCTTGTCAAATTGAATAGTGCCTAATTTAGATTGTGACAACTTCATTTCATAATAAATAACAGTCTTACTGAACTAGAGAAAGTCACAAACATCTGTGAAATGGATTGAGAGTTACAGTTTCCTGACACATTTCCACCAGGATCTGGAGTTGTTAGATTTTGACAACAACAGCTAAGCTTCCATCCACCTGTTTTTATGCGCATTTTGGGATGGGAATGCCAAGATGTGCATGAATGATAAAAATGTGCTTTAAAACTCAACTGAAGAAAATGTGCATAAATTATGATGGAAACACATTTACCAAATAAATTACACGTTTTGGTTGTTCTGAAATGCCTGAGCAAAGTCTGTCATCAAAGTGGTTCAGTATAATTACATTCCAGAACTGTCACGACTGCATTCCCAAACGGCAGGCACATGCATCAGAAAGCTTTACATGACTTAAATGACCTGTTTATTGCAATTTGTCTGTGTGCTTAGGAGGAGTAATATCATATGAACCTTATTATATATGGTGGCTTCTCCTACTATTGAACTTCCATTTTTCTTAGTGTATTTATCGGCAATTTTCAGGAATTGATGATTTTGTTCTTTTGACTGACTGGATAGAAATGCTGCTTTATTTCAAATGTTTTATGCAATATTCCAATGTTATATTTGCAAATTATTACCATAAAATATGGTCACTGCTCTTGAAAAGTCATCAACTCTACATCAGCCTTAATTCAAAACAGCAGAACTGTCATTGGGTTGCTCTTTAGATGTTGCTGCCTGTATAGTTTTAACCTGTTTGTTGTCCTGCGAGGCGATTCATCAGGAGGACTTCCCGGTGCGGTAGAGACCCACCACGGCCACCACCAACCACTGGATGCTGGATCTGCTGCAGGATCTGTAGAGCTGACTGCTGCACACACAGCTTCCCATCTGACCCCGTGTCAATCAAGCATACTGGTTTGTCCATGGTCACTGCAGATGGAGCTTCCACAAAAACACACACACACACACACACACACACACGTTGGTACTTTTACATCTCAGACATTTGGGATTTCCTCATAATAAAGCAAATTCTGACAACGCCTACAGTTTGGGGCCATTTTTTTTACCCTATAAGTATGTCAAGCCAGTGCATACACACACACACACACAACACACCATAGATCTGATTTAATGTCCTTTACACATGAGGTTACAACACAGAACTGAGACATAAAGAGACCTCACTGATAAAAGAGAGCTGTAATCAATAAATGGAGCTGCCCATTTTAAATCTAACTAAAACTTACCTGCTCTCTATGAATTCTCTTGAGTTCTGAAAGATACAGTTTGAGAGCTTCCTGGTAGCCACCCTTAAAACCACACCTCTCAATCCGGCCCATTTCTTCTTATTGATTGGCAGTGAATTGTATGGTTGTGTCTGCATGTTTTTGTCTTTGGGATTGTACATGTGAATGATTGCCAACAATTAATAACACATCTTGAGCGTGCACTTTTCTAACAACCTCCTCATTTATTATTCTTATCAAAACTGCTCATTTTTACACATATATTCCTTTGCTGAGAACAATCTCACATGTTTACTTAAAGGGGCACTCTGTGATATTTCAAATCCACTGTTTGGAAGTTACAACAACAACAAACGTCTAACCAATCAGCATCAGGGGGTGTGTTACAGTCGAGGAGAGAGAACGAGCAAGAGGGAGATTTGAAAATAAGAAAAAAAAAAAAACTGCAGAATGGGACACAATACAAAACAGCTCAAAAGAATATCACTGGAATGAAGGTAATTCGGTTCTCTGCTCCACCCCCCTTGGAGTTCAACACTTTTCCTCCCTGAGGAAACGAAGAAGGTTGTTAATTGGGATGGTCCCAGTTCGGACGTTTTAAGGACAAGCAGGAGAAACGGGCGAGTGTTCATTCAATGTGCAATGGTAATAGTCTCTTTGTCTTTGCAGGTGCTGGAATGGTATCAGACTGTCCTCCAAAAAAACCAACCCTATAGGTCATTTTTCAAGCACCTTATTATGACCTATATTTACGTTTTGAAGTCATGCGCCCTCTAGCGGGCGTAAAAATAATGACAGTGTTGTGTTACGTCTGTCGTCATGACGTATGACTGTCATTACCAATCAAAATGCGTGTTCATTTAAATGCAATGTGTGGACTTTTTACACCATTTCTCCTATTTCCATTTAGCAAAACTATTTTTATTAACGACTACAACCACCCCATCCCTAAACCTACCCTTTAGTGATTTATAGTGCATATACACTTTATGAGCACACGTGTTCCCTGGGATCGAACCCACGATTGCATGATCACATGATTGCATATGCTCTGCCAATTGAGCTACGCAAAACCGAAAAATGACATAGATAAAAGGGAACAATGCATTAAAATGAAAGTGTCCTGTTATTGAAAGGGGCGCAATTTTAGCAGACGCTCCTATGGGTCGTATTTCGGGCCTATATGTATATATATATATATCAGAAAAATCAAGTTTTCTATAAAGAGACATGACCAGATCACATGAGGGGCAAGGGAATCACATCACAAACCAGGAAACTAAGACATGAACGAAACCCAAACAATGTGACATTTCTTCCCTCAATAGGGCCTCCGTGGTCATAGCTTGGGGAACAATGCATGGGCAAAACCCAAACAATGTGACATTCTACACTCAAAATGGCAGCTCCAGATGCCCTATAGGAACACCCACCCCAAAACCAAAACAAAAAGTCCAGAAGGCTGGTGGAGAGAAGGTTTTCCAAGGGGAGGGATGGACAACAACAAAGAATGATATGAGTTCACAGTGAGTTCATGGATCGGGAGGCCCTGGAATAGAAAGATCTAAACCTTTGTAGCCATGGCGTGGAGCACAGTGGGTTCATAGGCAGCCTGCGGGCTGTGCCATGGGACACAGTAAGGTTCATGGGCAGCCTCTGTGGCATGGGCACAGTATGTTCATGGGCAGCCTCTGTGGCATGGGCACAGTATGTTCATGTGTGGCCTCCCTTTCATGGGGCACAGTGAGTTCATGGACGACCTACGTGGTCGTAGCCTGGGGGACAGTGCATGAACAAAACCCAAACAATGTGACATTTCTCCCTCATAAGGGCAGCTCCAGATGCCTCATAGGAACACCCACCCCAAAACAAAAAGTCCAGAAGGCTGGTTGAGGGAAGGTGATCCAAGTGGAGGGGTGGTGGACCAGGCCTGTTAAGGGGAGCAGAGGTAGGCCTGGACTGTGGAGCAGTGGCTGAGACCATGAGAATTGGAGCAGAGGCAGGCCTGAACCGTGGAGCAGTGATGAGCCTGGGACCGCACCATGATGGTCGAGGTGGGGCTAGTGAAGATGGAAAACACCAAGGTGGTGCTAGTGGAACTTAAGACCACTACAGCAGATCAGACAATGCTGATAAACACCAGGATGGAGTTGATAGAGCAAAAGACAACCACGTTGGAGCAGGTGGAGGTGATGACTAACTCCTCAGTAGATTTGGTGGATCGGGAGGCCCTGGAAGAGAAAGAACTAAACCTTCATGACCATGGCGTGGAGCACAGTGAGTTCATGGGTGGCCTCTGTGCCATGGGCACAGTATGTTCACAGGTGGCCTCCATGGCATTAGGCACAGTGAATTCATGGGTGGCCTCAGTGGATCAGGAGGCCCTGGAGGAGAAAGAACTTTGTGGCCATGGCATGGAGCACACAGTGAATCATGAGAAGCCTACGTGGCCGTGGCATGGGGCACAGTAAGTTTATGGGTGGCCTCTGTGGCATGGGGCACAGTATGTTCACAGGTGGCCTCCATCACTCCCTCCCCACCCACCCACTAAAAAAATCTTCAGGGGAAACTTGAATGGCCATCATGTGAGGGGGCTCTGGTGTGGCGGCCGTGGTGGCTGGAGGCTCACATGAATAAAACCCAAACAACATGACAGACACACATATTGAGTATACAGAAAAAAAACAGGTGATAGGTCTGAACAACAGCTATGGAGTTTAAAGCATGATGGTGCTCATTCCAGAAACCAAGAATGAAGAAAAACAGCTTAATTTTTTTCTTTTGCATTCATTTCCTTGAATGCATGTCAACATGTTTACATTTTGGTTCTCTACATGACAGAAGTTGTGCAGCAACATTCATGAGAAAGTTCATGGGGAAAAGAGTTTACTTTCGCTTTGGCCCTGTTTACTCCTGGTATTAAGATGTGTTTTGGTCGATCAGATTACAGGTAGACGAGGAACATCATTTAGACATAGTGTCTCTTTTATGCACCTTCAACCACTTCTGTCCTGATTTCTTCAAGGGGAGGGTCAATGGGTAAATGTATGGACTTTAATTTCAGAATTTTCAGATCTATATTTCAGATATTTCGATCTAATCTACAAAATGAGTTCACGCATTTTGTATATAAACACAACCAGGGATGACGGAAAAACACATGGAGAACAGCAGCTTCCGTTTCTGCTCTGACAGCCGCAAGACTACATAGAACACTGTGTGTTTTTGAAATCAGGAATGGTAAGAGAACATTGAGCTTGGTACGTTTTTCTTCTTCAACCCAAACAAGTTTAAAACCCATCTGGCTATTGCGCTAGGTCAGTAGGTGGAGTAGGTGGTCTTTTGTGGCTTTCTTATGAATTTGAACACATGAGCATCTACTCTATAAAAGCAATCCATTCAATGCGTTTTTGACTACCTCTGGATGGGGTTTAAAGTAGACAAGCTCAAAACATCATCCTCTTGTGATCCGATCAACCAAAATGGATCTTAATACCAGGTGTACTAATAATAATAATAATAATACCACTAATAAATTCTCACACAATTCTAGATTCTCTTTTCTTTTAAGTCCCTCTCATTAATCTATTCTTTCAATATCTTGAGCCTGAAGGGCTTATAGAGTTTGGCACTAGCAAATCTTACATTACATATTGTGATTGTGTAGCAAGCAGATGCACAATTTCATTGTAGAGAAACTGACAAATCTAAATGTGTAATCTCGTATTTGTCTCAGTTACATGTCTGAATATTGATAGTAGTACTCAATAATAACCACCCCTCTGCCACAAACACACACTGTTTTGTTTTTACAAATACCATCTGTTATTTGATGCTTACATGGAATGCCAGATAAATTGTTGAGTTACTAATTCATCTTATTTGTCACTGTTTATAATTAATTAGCAATGTCAAATAAACTTAATTATGAGATAATTTACACTGGATACACAAAACATTTGTGAACTCAAACTTACATTTCCTAATCCATTATATATATAAAAAGTTCATGTAAAGATAGAATGAGATCAATTGTATTGTTTATTGTAGATTATACCTCTATATATAATGTGATTGCATTGTGTACAATGCATTTAGTACATCTTCTGATGAGTTTGATGATCACAGAATTAAAGCATTTCACAAGATACAACATCCACCTGAAGAGCTTTCATTCATGTCCTGTATGGCCTTCATCTGTTCTCTGTGTTGCTGCATCATCATAGCCATAGATTCCTCATGTCTCCTGTTGGAGTTCTCTAACATCACTGCAAACTCTTTAGCTCTATTACTCTCGGCTTCAGCATTCTGTCTCTTGAACTCTTCCATCTCCTGGGTCATCCTGTCTGCCTTATCCTTAAAGCCTTTCTCCAACAGAGCAGCCTGCTCCCTCAGTTTACTGTCCATGGCACGCTCAGCCTCCTCTCTCTGGAGCCTCAGCTCCTCATCCATTCTCCTTCATCTGTTCTCATCTTCTTCATTACTCCGTTTCTCTGCTTCCATCTTCTCTTCGAGTTGTCGCTGCTTCTCCTCTTTAGCTTTGATTTCCTGCTGCAGGAGGGCTGCTTTCTCTATTTCCTCTACTCATTCATTGACAAAAAGAAAAAAGGAAACATGCTTTAGATTAAACTTTGAGATTAACAGTATGTTTTCCTATAAATAATGATTTTATAGATGATTCATTGTCCTTTAAGGAAATACACTTCTTTTAAGAAGATTACCTTTTAAGAAAAATCTTTCCTCCTATATTTTACTAAAAGACTTTTAATCCAAGTTGTGCTCTTCAAAAACATCAATAACATATTGAATGTTACATTCGCTTATGTAGTTCTGGCCTTATATGTGTTAGAACTGAATTAGAACCATTAAAATAGAGCCAGAAGAGTTTAAAATGTTGATCTTGATCACACTGATCTTGATTCATAATGATAATGGCATACACAGCCATCCTGGGCTGCAGTTGTTATTGCTAGGTGTAATTCTTGGACCCTTGAAACAGCTTGTAACAGCTAGTTTGGCTGTTACATCATCTTGTCAGTGTCTCTGTGTCCTTTAGTGTCTCAGCAGCACTCTCACAAATACCTAAACCTTTGAGCACCTCTTACACACAAGTAACCTGGAAAGAATATACAAACTGGGAAATTGGGATTTAAATGCTTCACGCTGCATTCACACGGGGTGTCAGCATCAACGCTTGACGGAGGGCGAGTCTGAAGCTTGTGTTGACGGGACCATTATAGTGAAAACAGCCAATCACATTACTTTCCGGTGTTGCATGAATGCAATTGGCTAGCGACTGCTCTAGGGTGTTTGCATGAAGCGATTTGATTGGCTGACGCCTGCGTTGGTGTTTAAAGTTTAGAAATCTTCAACTTCTGCCACTTGCAATGCGGGTGAAACGACACGACGGAATCCACAATTCAATTCGGCAGCGTTTGACGTCACCCATTCAAACTAAATGAGAAGCGTTAAGGCCGACGCCATGTGTGAATGCAGCATGACTCTCACCCTTAATCTTTTTTTCCTTCTCAGTCAATTTTTTGTCAGCCTGCAGAATTGCTTTAGAATCCACAGACTTCTGCTTCAGAAACTCCTCTAGGACCTCTCCTATGTCATACAGACATATTATGACAATCATATTTCTGTAATGTGTACTATGTGTAAACAGGTGCAATAAGTGTAATATGGGCAAGACCTTGACTTCTTTATTGGCCTGGCTGTTATAATTCTTCACAATGTCCTCCAAATCCTTGCAGAAAAGATCATAGCCACCAGGTTTGGCATAGGAACCCTGCTTGAGATTTTCAGTCATTGGCTCAGAGAGGGATGACAAGAGATCCTTACATCGTCTCTTTGAAGCTTGCTCGTTTTGGCACAGGTATCCATCAAAGAGTTTATTAATGTTTTCCTAAAAACATAACTGTAGCATGTAAGTAACAGTTCTTAGTTTTTAATGCATTAGAGGGAGATTTCAGCTATATACACTCTGACATCTCTTAACACAATTGAACCCCAGAACAGAGCAGCAAAATAAATAATCACACTGATTACTGGGTTTTGAATATGTTTTCAGAACCAACAAAGGGCCAGAAGAGAGATTTAATTTTTCACTTGGTTGCCCAGTGTTACTGAGTCATCATTTCAAGGCATCATCCTAAATTAACTAATTCTGTGAAGAGATTCGGCCTACCTCTAGAGATTTCAAGTACTTCCCATCACTGTCCCTGAAGGAACGCTTCATGAAAGTTTGTGTCGCCATGTTGCTGAGATGTTGGTGTTCTGAGGATACATCTTTCAGTTCCAGAGGGAAGGAGTCCTTCAGCTTCTCCATTCCACTCTGGTAAACCTCAAGCCCCTCCTTCACTGCAGACTCATTCTCAATCATTGCCATAGCAATCACAGCATTCTCCAGACACGGCACAGCCCCACTGGAGATGGTGTCCACGTATGTTTTCACCAAGTGACCCAGAACTTCAGAGAAGGAAAGAAGTTAAAATGATACAGAAAAGTTACTGAACAACAGACAGTCAAATGTAAGTTCATGACTATGATTCCATCTTTCAGCTTCTTCACATGGCTCTTGTTAAAGACAAACTTGCAGAAACGATCTGTGACCTCCAGGAAGTCAGAGGAAAGGTCAGCAGGATTCAAGCTCTCCAAACGAGACACATCTCTGGAGCGGTTGGGAATGGGAAAGTGAAGCACGCTCTGGAAGGGAAGAATTTTTGGATGCACTCCCTGGGCAAGTTGTACTCCATCACTTTTTTTGCTGTGCCTAAAACAAATGAGCACATGCTGTAGATCCCCTCAATTCAAATATTATATTATTAAACTATATGTATTACCTCAATAAACTATGAATTTGAAGAGTAATATAAAAGATGTTGACAAACCTGTTGAGAAAAACTATTCACACAAACTCATTGTGATAGTGATTGTAAGGGCTCTTAAAATAATATATATATTTACTATTATTAAATTACCATGTTTCAGCTTCAGAGCAAACTCTAGGTACTCATCCTCTGTTGCATCTTTGCCATCAATCTTTCGCTCAAGAGTGAAGTCCCTCACAGCCCAGATGAAACTAGGGAAGAACTTCACAAACTCGCTTGAATCATCATCATCCTCATCTGATGATTTGACCTTAATGCACTCTGTTAGTTCAGTAACATATCTGAGAGTTTGTTCAGGTATGCCAAACATGTCAGGCATGTCAAGTGACTGTCAAACAACAATGCATTGCATTAACAACACGATGCATTAACAAAACAAATGTCATTCCATGAAGTACTAATCCTTGCAATGAATGCACTTCCTCATGATAGACTACCAGCACAAGGCACAAAACGTGTTTAGCACCTTTACAAAAAGTGGCGTCTCCTTGTTTTGACTACCAAGTTGTGATGCATTTGTACTCATTTGTGAAACACTTTAGATAAAACCATCAGCTAAATGACATAAGTATCTATATTGTCAGAAGGATACTGCAGTTCCTCTACAGCTCTGTTGTCAATCGTCCCTCGACTGTTGTAGACCAGAGTGCTGCTCAGTAACACAGCCAGACAGAAGATGTTGGTGTCATGCTTTGAGTCTCCCTGAGAAAGAGAAAGACAGTCATGGAGTTGGAAAAACTGATATTAAAACTCTTTGAGATTAATCTCAAAGAAAGCTGCTCTTTTTAACAGCATTAAATCAGTGCAAGGTGCATGGTAGTTAGGAAAGTGCACTCACTGCCTTCTATATACAACAAACTAGCAAGCTGTTAAGCTGTGACGTTTGATGTTATTTTTAGGTGTGTTTCAGTACTTTGGTTTTTATGTCACCTTGTCCACGTCTCCGAGTCCCTCAGTGTCCAGCAGCACCAGAGTGGTTCCTGCTTTAGTGGGGTGATCCACACACCACATCCAAATGCCCTTTGTCTTGGACTCAATAGTGCTGCCCAATGCAAACCCTGATAAACCACACCCAAAAAACAACACAATGACTTATATTCACGTAATTGCATAATGTTTCTCTTAAGCTTTTGGATGGTATCAGTGCTGCATGTGCGGGTCTAACCTGTTTGTTGTCCTGCGAGGCGATTCATCAGGTAGGACTTCCCGGTGCGGTAGAGACCCACCACGGCCACCACCACCACTGGCTGCTGGATCTGCTGCAGGATCTGTAGAGCTGACTGCGGCACACACAGCTTCCCATCTGACCCCGTGTCAATCAAGCATACTGGTTTGTCCATGATCACTGGAGAATACAGCTGTCGAACAGATACGCACATTTAAAATCCTTTAAGTAACTGCAGTGTACTAGAAGTAAAAAGTTAAGATGCGTTGAGAAATATTATAGTAATTCTACAGTACACAATAGAGACATTCACCAGATGAGCAGCGTTTCCTTTGTTTGTGTCCAGCTACCATATCAGCCCAAATTCAAACTCCTCTGGGGTCGTATTCACAAAACATTTTATCTTACCACTAAGAATTCTCCTAAATAGCAGTAAAAGTTTGTATAACCTATAGAGAAATCTTAAGCTAAGAGAAAGGGCGGGATTGACCACATTGCCAGGATGATGTCAACACGCTTACTAACTATGCACACAGTGATTGGCTGATGGGTCTGGGTCTCTGTCTGTGATTTAAATCATAGAAATATTGTAGAATGAGGTATCATGTTGCCATATTCAAATAAAGACTTTTAAATGTTGGCTAAGTGTCTAATTAAACAAGTATGTTCAGCTAATTGTCAACCTCTCAAGGCAGGAACACACCAAGCCGACGCTGATGAACTAGTGGCAACGAAAGCAGACTGCGGGATTGGTTCACGTCAGCAGTGTCCGGGTCCAAAGTTGGCCTGACACACCAAACCGACGCTCGACAGCCGACAGCCAAGTAGCACGTCAGTTCTGTGCCTGTGTAAGATTAAATGCCTTTCCGTATCAGCAGGTGGCAGTAGCTGAACAGCCAGTCAGAATGATCAGATGGGCCGACGAGCTCCGATGCTGATTCAACATGTCGAATCGGTTGGAAAAAAAGCTGACGAGGACCAACTTCAGCCGATGGTGAGGAACACGCTAAGAAAACTTAGTCGGCCGACAAACAAAAACTGCCCGACAGCCAACTGTCGGCTTGGTGTGTTCCTGCCTTTACATGTTTGCATCTTGGGAGATGGCATAATTCAAGTGACAAATTATGTTTTATAAACATTTCAGGAAGAGCACGTTCAAATAGTCTACCTAATCATCTCAAGAAGAGGTATATATACACAGCTAACTCACCTGGTTACCTCAACAGTTTTCTGCATCCCTTCGCCACCCCGATTCCTCACTCTTGGTTGGATCCTATTCCCAAGATACAGGGGAGTACTCTAAGTTTGGGCTAAATTCCGAGCTCCGAGCCTTTGATCCCTTTTGGAAAGCATGCCAAAAATGCTTATTTTACTCTTACTCTATTTGATAATTTGTAAGTATGAACTTGTGAAAACAACAATAATAGGACATTATTTTCTTATTTATTTTCAAAGATTTATTTTTGCCATTTTATTATGATAAGACAGTGAGTAGACAGAAAGTAAAGTGGAAGAGAGAAAGGGGGACAGGATTGGGAAAGGTCCACGAGCTGAAACTCTAAATTGGGTCACCCGAGCTATCTATCAGCACAGACGATAGGACATAATTTTTAACTTGACCACAATGTTTTATTAAATGCATATTGCCTATAAATAAATTAACCTTTATATTATGCAATGACAGATTAAAATATATAAATCAAAATATTTATTGCGTTTATTAAGAAAAGGATCAGCACTCAAGACTCTATTTGCCTATTGCCTCAATGGTGTACAGTGTCTTTGGGCGGATTGCTGAGGCAATTGCCGGCAACATCCATTTTAGGATTGTTTGTGATTTGGTCTTACTGACTTAGGAATCTTCTTGACTACTCCTAACTTTCCACAGATGTAGGAGCTAATTTTAAGATAAAAATGCTTTGTAAAATACTCTTTTTTATGAAATTTATGAGTCCTAAAATTAGGGCTGACATTCCCATTATTATTAAGATTTTTTTCCTAAATCGCCAAGTTAGGATGTACTTTTAGCCTTAAGATGTTTTGTGAATATGGCCCCTGGTCTATAACCTTACTGGGTTTGTTGATTAACAAGGTCATTTGAAGCTGTAACAAGACATGACCCTAAAATTTATCAAAACATGTTAGAATGTAGAGATCACACACACACTTATATATGGGTTATGGTGACTCTCCATATGCATAGTTTTTATGCTGAGCTAATGATATTTTCTATCCATTGTAATACCCATGGATGAAGGAAAGTCACTTACCTCTTTGCTTTACTTAACTTCAGTAGTTCAGTCTGAGTTATATACATGTTGTATCTTCCTGTCATTCTATCTGTATATCAGACACACCTTTAGGTCCGCCCTCTTTGAGCTAATTAGTCTAGAGTAAGTTAGGGGATGTTCCTGTTCTCCCAGTATCTCTCTGGTTATTCTCTGTGGCTGACTTAAATCCACGTCATTGACTAAACAAATAGCAATGTGCAATTTAACTCTTGGTTTCACTTTCAAAATCAGCAACTGACTTTTTCCTGGGTATCAGACACCATGAAAAGATTGTGGAAAATATGTTTACCTCTGACTCAATCAGTAGTGTGTGACGCTAACAATGTAAAGGTCAATAGTTTAATGTCCAGGAAACTCTTTTACTCAACGTTCCAACATAGAAATGTGTTCAATAAAATGATTGCATAAGCCTTGATACAAAAAACAATCACTGCAAGATAAACAACAGCACATAACTTTGTGTATTCAACATACAAATTGAAAGGGTTTTGATTCTAAAGTCTCAAGTCTAAAGTCTAAAGTCTGAAATAGCAGACTACTGATCAATTCTGAACTTACTTAAGCTGGACAATGACACCATTTTCTTCTAGAGCCAAAATTGTTTTCCTGTTATCACTGTAAAGCTGTATTGGGTATGATTAAGGGATGTAGAATGTGGTCATGCAGAATAAGTCATTAATATCTGCTGTATATGTACTAATAAACAGCCAATATCCTAGTAATATGCATGTTAATAAGCAACTAGTTAATAGTGAGAATTCAACCCTAAACTAAAGTGTTTTGTTATAAAGGCTGCGATTCCAATCCAGAAGAGGATTGATTGTGATATAAAATGACTGTGAGATGTACGTCAGACAGTATCAGCACCACTGTAAAGTAGATCATCTTCAGAAAATGTTATGTATTTTATTTTACTATCACTAAAAATTCAGTTGATAACAGCCAGGGCCTGATTCCATGCATAACTTCATTACAGTATAAACAGTATTACAGTATATACAATGTTATATAAATGTGACTTTACTTGCTTTATAGCTGAAATTTATTTTTAATAATTACTGAACTTTTGCAACATTGATATTATTTAATTAATGTGAAGCTGCTTTGAAACAAACTGTATTTTTAATATTATTTACTATTTAAATAAATGTGATTTGGCAGTGATCACTTGTGGCAAATCATCCACACACCGAAACTCATGTCCTCTCCTCCTACTCGTATTATATTATTATTCCCCCTTTTCAACATAACAATGATCTGGGCCTCTGATTATTAGAAACATCATGTTGCCTTACTTTGGTCAGTCTAATCCAATGTTTACAGAACATGAGGATCTAGGCAACATTCACTCATCTGCTGTCATTCACTGATCCAGGAACTGCAGTTGGCTGCAGCTTGCCAAGGCTTCAGAGACATTCAGCCTATGAAGTTTTCACTGCTAAATCGAATCTAGTTTAAATAAAATCTTATACATCTGATATTTTTCAAAGCTAAAAAATAAATAAAATGAATGCAATAATTTCGACAGTAATAATTTAGATAAATGGATGATCAGCTACCAAACATTACCATATTGAATTGACAAAAACCAGAACTTGAAAAAACAAAACAACAAAAAAGTTTGTAGCTATGCAGGGGCAGATGGTGGCAATGGGTGGCACCAGTCCAAACTGAAATCAGGCTGGCCACTCCCTACAAGATGTCTTGCAATTTACTTGTTTTTGTGGCAGTCAGTTTCTAGCTGTTTCTGCTGAAATTCACGATTTAAAGAACTTCTGAGAATGCTCAAATTGTGGCAGTCAAAGCATTTGCTGATAAACTCTCCCACTACTTATAAACATGTTTAATGAATCCTAACAATCTGGCATACTCCCTCAAACTTTAAGACAGCCCACCATCTCACTAATATGAAGAAAGGCAAGGATCCGCTTCTCTGTAGTAACTATCGCCCTATTTCTTTGTTATGTGCGGATGTTAAAATATTAGCTAAGAAGCTGGCAAGGCGTCTAGAGGCTGTTTTGCCTTCAATCATTTCTAGAGACCAAACAGGGTTTGTCAAGGGAAGACACTCTTTCCATAACATCAGGCGTCTATTTGATGGATTGTATTTTCCTTCAACATCTACCACTCCTGATCTGGTTATTTCGATGGATGCAGAGAAGGCATTTGACCGTGTGGAGTGGCCTTATTTGTTCTTCACTTTAAAAAGATTTGGATTTGGCAGTAAATTTTTTTCCTGGATTAAACTTTTGTATGCTTCTCCTTTGGCTTGTGTCCGCTCCAACAATGACTATTCTGACTATTTTCCTCTTGGATGTGGTACTCGGCAGAGCTGCCCACTCTCCTTTTACTGTTTGCCATAGCTATTGAACAATTGGCAGTAGCCCTTAGGTTCAGTCAGATGATGGGCATCAAAAGGGGAGGTTCTGTGTATAAGCTGTCTTTATATGCTGATGATCTTTTACTTTTTTTCTCTGATCCGGACAGATCCATATTCATACCCCAAGTTTTAGTCTTATTAGAGGAATTTGGACATGTTTCAAGTTATAAACTGAACATTCATAAGCATGAACTAATGCTGTTGCCATTGCCTATCCTCTTTCAAAACTGCCTTTTAAGACATCATTAGATCATTTTAATTACCTGGGCGTCTGCATAACCAAGAACTACTGTATTCTAGTCATAGTCCATTTGATCTTTCATCTACTGGCATAACAATGTAATACATACATTTGAAATGTAACATTAGTTTCAAAGGTCACCTACATCAGCGTTTAAATATCCGGACTATAAAATTTTATCCTAACAATAGAAATAGCTAAAAATTGCTTTTAACTGCATTAAGAGGGACGTGGACCTGAGAATAAAACACTGCTGAGACCGCCGATTATCAGACGCAAGATTACCATGGAGGAGTCTGACTTAGGCCTCGGCATGCTCATGATTGCCTTCATCTGCTCACTGTGTTGCCTCATCATCAGATTCATAGTCTCAGCATGTCTGTTGTTCATGTTTTCTATCATCTTTTTAAACATTTGTCACTTTCCTTTTCTGCTTCTTTATTCTTTTTCCTAAAGTCCTCTATTTCTTTAGTCATCCTGTCTGCCTTCTCCTTAAAGCCCTTCTCCAACAGATCAGCCTGCTCCCTCAGTTTACTCTCCATGGCACGCTCAGCCTCCTCTCTCTGGAGCCTCAGCTCCTCATCCATCTTCTCCTTCATCTGTCTCATGCTCTCTTCATTGCTCCGTCTCTCTGCTTCCATCTTCTCTTCAAGTTGTTGCTGCTTTTGTTCCTTGGCATTTATTTCCTGAGCCAGGAGAACAGCCTTCTCTCTTTCCTCTGGAAGAAGATGTTGAGGCAAATGAAATAATGTTTAATGGAAAGTTTAAGAAAGTGTAACATTGTACCTAATTTTGCATTTTATTTCAAATCTTGACTTTTAAATTCCATGAATTGAAGGCATTGAGGCAATTCACAGAAAGAGAAAAGTCCTCAATCAAATGATAAATGTACCGAGACTGGTCAATCTTGAGTTGTTAATGTTCATTTTGTGCATTGTTTAGCACAATTGATAACATTGGATGAAATAACAAATTAAAATACAGTAGGCATTTGAAGTGGATCAAAAAAGTTCATCAAAGTTGTCCTAAGAACTAAGTCGTCCTAAGAAGAAGGTTGTAGGACAACTTTGATGAAAGGTTTTGATCCACTTCAAATGTTGACTACTGTAGTTGTTTCGTAGTTGAACATTGAATCTTTCTCTGCAAGTTGGCAACTACCACTAGATGGTGCTATTGTTGCTTCATCCAGGATGCAAAACACTCACCCATAATCTTTTTCTCTTTCTCAGTCAGTTTCTTGTCAGCCTGCAGAATGGCGTTAGAATCCACAGACTTCTGCTTCAGGAACTCTTCGAGTGTTTCTTCTGCCTGTGAACAACATATGTAATCTGAAAAACTGCTACTACTACTACTACTACAACTAATATAATTAATGATGATTGTGAAGATATGAGTGTTGCTCAGTTTGGTTTTACATCACAATCGACACATTTTTGTCAAATGCAATGTTTCAGCAGATCATGAAATTCATCAAGTAGTTCTAGATACTTTTGTCCAAAGCCAAAGTCCAGCATTGATGGAGTACAAGTGTCCATGTCCCAGCCACCGGAGACTCAGTGTTTTGAATAAGGATTCTTCAATATTTGGCCAGAAGAAATCAGGATTTAAACCAGGAACCTACTTGTTTCCAGTTGATTTCTCTACCCCTAATCCACTGTTTCCCACATTATATGAACACATATTATAGGAAAACATGACAAAGATCTTACAGTCTGAAAACCTCTGAAACCTGTGATGTTGCAGTAATTGTATCAAATATTGATACTCACCTTGACTCCTTTATTGGCTTGGATTTTGTATTCCTTTATAATATCTTCAAGGTCCTGGGAGAAGAGAACATAACCACCAGGTACGGCATAAAATCCTTTCTTGAGTTTTTCTGTCATTGGTGCCGATAAGGTTGACAGGAGATTCTCACATCTTTTTTTTGAAGACTCCTCGTTTTGGCACAGGTATCCATCAAAGAGTTTATTAATGTCTTCCTGCAGCATCACACAAAATATCAGAGACAGACAATGTTAAACACCATTTAGAGGCTACAACTATTGAAAAAAAAAGTTTATTATACAATGGCCATTTAAAATAATCTTTTTTTTTTCAGCTTTTGATTCAGATTAAGAGACACATTACTCATTACAGCCAAAACAATGGGCCTTGTTCTTAGAGAACAAATACTACAAAATAGTACTATTCTTGTTTAGCAACTAGAAGTTGGTGTGCACTGTGATAGATAGATAGATACTTGAATAACAGTTCAATAGGAGTTGTACATTATTTACTGGGCATCACCTCAAGACATTTCATGAATGTCCCCTCACTGTCCTTAAAGGAACGCTTCATGAAGGTTTGTGTCGCCATGCTGCTGAGACGTTGGTGTTCTGAGGACACTTCCTTCAGTTCCAGAGGGAAGGAGTCCTTCAGCTTCTCCATTCCACTCTGGTAAACCTCAAGCCCCTCCTTCACTGCAGCCTCATTCTCAATCAGTGCCATAGCAATCACAGCATTCTCCAGAAATGGAACTTCACCACTGGAGATTGTGTCTACGTATGTCTTCACCAGCTGACCCAGAACTTCAGGGAAGGAGAAGGGTCAGACAAAAGGAAATTAACTTGGAGGCTGTAGATTAATAACTTGCAGTCCAGAAAGAGTCATAAACAATGTCATAGCTGAATTGATAGCTCAATTTATGCTATTTTAGTGGGAATAATTAGCATTTGCCACTTGTTCAGTGTTATCACATCACAAAGATGGAAGGATGTTTCAATTTAGAAATTAGTCTCTAGGTATGGGGTTTAACATCAGCATTATGGTGCAATGAGCACACAACCTAACAAACAGCAGCTTAAGTATTCGAACCAAAACATGGTTCCTCTGTTGACAGCAGTTTACTACAGGAGAAATACACGTCTGGTTAATACTTCAAAACAGCTGACAGCTGTGCCATTCACTTGAGTAATTGAATATAGTAAATTAATCAAATATTTGCTTGCTGCTATATTAATGTTTATTTTGCAAATGTCACGTCACATCATTTCATATATCCTATTGACTCACCTCTGCCTGTGACTGTGTGTCCATCCTTCAGCCTTTTCACTTCACTCCTGTCAAAGATGAACTTGCAGAAATTATCTGAGACATCCTGGAAATCTGGGGAAAGGTCAGCAGGATCCAAGCTCTCCAGACGAGACACATTCTCTGGGGTGGTTGGAAACGGGAAAGTAAAACACTTCCGGGATGGGAAATAATTTCGGATACATTCCCGTGGAAGGTTGAACTCTTTAACTGTTCTTGAAGAGCCTTTAAAAGATACGAAACACCACTTTGTCAAAGAGGTTAGCAAAATACAGTGTAGCTTGTAAATTGCCTTTCCCCGTTGCTTTTGGTTCCTTGCATGCTTTAACAGAAATTATATTATAAATATTTAATAATAATTATTAATATATTTTTATAGTTATACATTTAGTATGAATTGATTTATCAAAATTCAGCTGGTTATGATGGTGTAATAAAGCCCTCAGTATAATGCAAACTCTGATCTTCCAGTCAGGATTTATTTTGTGATATTGACTGGCTGTACATACTTTTCCCAATGATGGTCAGGTAATTTAAAAGCTCAAATTAAATATTACCTGGTTTAGCTTCAAGGCATATTCTAAGTATTGGTCCTCAGTCACGTATTTTCCATTGATTTTTTGTTCCAAGGTGAAGTCCCTCACAGCCCAGATGAAACTAGGGAAGAACTTCACAAACTCTGAGTCGTCTTCACCCTCATCAGATGATTTGACCTTTATATACTCAGTCAACTCTGTGACATATCTGGAGATAGTTTAGGTTTGAATGCTTTTTGTGTATTCTTTGACTCCTGGTAATCTTCATGTGTTTGTGTGGTGGCACTGCCTCGCTTTCTGGGGTGGGCAAATTGTATAATTAGTGGCTACTGCACTTAAAATACCCAGATAGGACATACCACGACATATGCTCTGAGATTCCCACTCTTACCTGAGTTCCTGTTGTTGAGGTAGGAGTTATGTGCTTCATTGTTTTAAGGGGACATGAGTTACATTTTTGCTCCCTGGTGTCCACTTAAAATGTTAGTAGGAATTTTACATCAAAACAGTCATAATTTTGAAATAAAAATCAATTTTCTACACCGTCTTTAACTCTCCAATGTAAACACACTGTTTAAAGGAACTCTTTACAGAACTCTGGGTCTCAGTCAGCAGCTTTCAGAAGATACATCCCTCTCTGGTACGTAAGGTTTGAAGGAGTAATATTTAGCAAAATAGAGGAAATACATTTCTCTCTCATTTTCTTTCTCCCGCACCTCACCCAACTTACACTGGGAATGGGGTCTGCCTTCATGGACCTGCATGATAGGCACAAAGTATGAACTAATGTTAGGGGCGGAGTCACCCAAAAAAAAAAAAAAAAAAAAAAAACAGGTCTTAGGTAGAGTGTGAGCTGCTCTCCCTCAATTATATTGGGTTCTTTAAGTAGGGCCTAATCTCCCCTGCGGCTCCCTTGGGGTTTAGAGTCTGGGTGATGAGCGTTACTGGGCACACTGCATCACACCCTGCTCTCTTTTTCCTCCCTTGTCTGAGTATGAGTTGGGATGTAGGCTCCCCCTTGAAGGAGCGGCAACACTGAAAGTTGTAGCCTGAAGGGCTGATTACTGAGGTTTTAACACCAAAGAACCTGACAAGTAGAGGTAGTTTGCCTAGTAGCATTCCTCCTTGTTATGTTGCACTCTATAACTTAGATGAGTGAATGGAATCTTTTATGGACCCTGGAGAAGTACCTTTGCTCAATCAGGGCGTGAGCGCTCTCCCCTAATTGCTGTAGGGTATTTAAGTAGAGCTGAGGCCCCCCTTCAGTTTCCCTAAAGGTTGAGTTGAGTTTTGATGGCGAGAGTCTTCGGCAATTATATTATACCACTCTCATATTTGCATCCCTTCTGATGAAGTTGAGGATTGCATTCTTCCCCTGGAAGTAGTGGTAATATTGAAGGTCATTGTACTAGCTTTGTACCCAGCAACATAAATACTATGCTCTGCTCTTGGGGCCTTATGAGGATGATGCCTGTCATGCAAGGGAGGGAGGAAGGTTGGAGAAAGGCCAGGACTTCCCTTACTATAGAGTATAGATGCTTGGGTATATTCTCCAACTATTGAAGGATATTGTCTTATGGAGTGGCACCACTATACAGTCTGTATGAGTCACTTTGGATGCTCCCTTGGGGTTGACATGCTCTTACTCTAGCCAATTAATTTGAGTCAATTTATGCTATGTCCTATTATGTTTGTTCATATTCACAGCATCGAAGCAGTTCCACTTCGAAAGGGAACTTCTAGGTTATGTATGTAATGCCCAAAGTATACTTCGGAAATCCGCGCACACTGTCTGCATACAGCCCATTTTTTGTGTCCATGTGGACGGTGCACGTACAACAGTGCATGTGTGAGTGACTTGAGTGCTTGAAAACAAAGTCCACTAGATAGTGTTATGCGCCAACGCGTCTTTCCGCACTCATGGCCAGAGGAGTATACTTTGAAAGGCTTGCGGACTCAACTATACGTGAGACAGAGCAGAGCACGGAAAATTGAGTATACACGGGCATCTTGTTGCCATGCTTAGGGCTTGCCTGCACATCTCCTTCAGACAAAAAGAGTTGATGATGTGTATTACAGGCACCCTTTTATATCTGTGTGACATTGCAACATGTGTTTACATGTGCTTTAAACACCAGTCACACTGATGGCACCCCTCATAGTGTCAATATCAGACACAGCGTCTCGTTCCCCTTCTCAGGGAACCACTTCTCATACATAACCTAGACTTTTTCATGCTACTAAGAGAAGTGATAAAAGCTGTTTTTGGACTAATGTGGAAGTTGAGTTCTGAAACTTACATTATGTTTTTATAGTACAATGAACTTTTCAAGGAAATATCAAGGAAAATTTTAAGATGAATCGCTTGTTGTACTCTTCATTTGTAAAATGCAGCTAAAGGAATAACTTGCCGGGGCTTCTTTAGTCTTTAGATCCTGGCTCAACTGCATTGAATGTATATAAATAGTGGTTAAATTCTCAAAGAATTAGCAGTATAGGGTAAGGAGTACAATGATGGAATTTTGACTTCATGTTTTTTTCTTCCCAAAAATAATGCTATTTTGGACATTTTCAGGGAAAACAAATTCTGTTGTACTAATCCATGAAATATACTATACTATGGATAAAAACCTTTCATCAAAGGTGTCCTAAAACCAAAAAGCAATACCCATTCTTGTCTTAGGAGAACTTTGATTAACTTTCTTTGATGCACTTCAAATGCTGACTACTATATTAACTCCAATAATAACAGTAAGTGTATAATGTGTGAATGAAAGGATACTGCAGTTCCTCTATGGCCCTGTTGTCGATCGTCCCTCGGCTGTTCAGCACTAAAGTGCTACTCAGAAGGACGGCCAAAGAGAAGATCTTTGTATCATGCTTTGGGTCCCCCTGAGACAGATTGATACAATCATTTGACAAAGAATTGCAAGATTGTTATCATACATAACCCCCTGACAGCATAGTGGATCTGTGCACACCCTGGTGGTTAAAATGTGTCATAAACTAACACATGGTTATTAGTGATGTCTGGTTTGTGAGCAAATTGTTCTTTTGAACTGGCTGAACCTAAATCATATTGAATCGTTTGAAACAGTTTGTGTCCCAAGTCAGCACCGATACACAAGCCACTCAATCAATGAACTGGTCTCTCAAATGTGTCCAGCACCCCAACTTAAAATGAGCAGTATTGTTGATATGAAGAACTAGCAGCAACGAAGCTGACTGTGTTGTCTGCGTTGTAAACTAGCATGTGCGTTCACCTACGGACGTGCACCTACGTCCAAGGAAATAACTGTCTATGAGCAATAGTCTATATTTGTCATTCAAAAAGGGAACCAAAACTAGGACTGCAGATATAAAAACAGTAAACAAAACAGTGTTTGCTTGCCATTTTGAATATCAATCATGCTAATCTTTTTCTTCATTCCAGGTGAGTCATGTTGTCATGAAAATATTCATGCATTGGAATGTTCTGGTAAGAAGAGGTTAGAACAGTTAGAACTGGTTAGAACAGCCTTTCTTTTTCTGAATTTCCATTTTGCTTATCAAATAGTGCTTATTTTATTTAAATGGATGTAATTTTTAAATGAATTTGAAAAAAATAATATGCACACATCCAGAAACATTGGGCAGATGCTCAATCAGATAAAGCATGTATGCTTTCTCATACTATATCATATAGGCTGTTACGTCACCTTGTCCACGTCTCCGAGTCCCTCAGTGTCCAGCAGCACCAGAGTGGTTCTGCTTTAGTGGGGTGATCCACACACCACATCCAGATGCCCTTCGTCTTCGACTCAATGGTGCTGCCCAATGCAAACCCTAAAAGTGAGAAAGAGCAAAGATACATGCAACACTGATCACCAAAATATTTTGTTTACCTCTTTGTCAAATTGAGTAGTGCCTAATTTAGTTTGCGACAACTTGTGTGCTTCATTTCATATTAAATAACGGTCTTGCTGAACTAGAGAAAGTCACAATCATCTGTGAAATGGTTTGAGAGTTACAGTTTTCTGACAAATTTCCACCAGGTTCTGGAGTTGTTAGGTTATAACAACAACAGTGTCTTCTGACAGACTGACAACACAGATGTCTTGATAACATGTTTATTAAGAACTGCCACATGGTTCCACATTCAAAACATCAATAACTGTCATTCGGTTGCTCTTTGGATGCTATCAGTGCTGTCTATGGGGGTCTAACCTGTTTGTTGTCCTGCGAGGCGATTCATCAGGTAGGACTTCCCGGTGCGGTAGAGACCCACCACGGCCACCACCACCACTGGCTGCTGGATCTGCTGCAGGATCTGTAGAGCTGACTGCTGCACACACAGCTTCCCATCTGACCCCGTGTCAATCAAGCATACTGGTTTGTCCATGATCACTGGAGAATACAGCTGTCGAACAGATACACGCATTTAAAATACTTTAAGTAACTGCAGTGTACTAGAAGTAAAAAGTTAAGGTGAGTTGAGAAATATTCCAGTAATTCTACAGTACACAATAGAGACATTCACCCAGATGAGCAGCGTTTCCTTTTTATGTTTGGGGAAGTTTCAGTAAAAGTGTTTCTTATGTCATCTTAACACACACACACAAACACGTGGATAGAGAAACAGAAAAAAGCCACAGACTTATAAACATACAAAAAAAATTCCAATAAAACCCACATCTTTCAACACATACAGACATCCACACTCACATAATGCACACATACACACATTCACCACACATTACACAAGAACAATGAATGAGACATAAAAATCCTGTCAGCTTTGTTTGTGTCCAGCTACTATACCAGCATCAATTCATAGTCCACCTTACTGGGTTTAGTTGATGAACAAAGTAAGACATGGACCTAAAGTTTATCAAAATGTGTCAGGGTGTAGAGATCACTAATACACACAAACAGACACACACACACACACACACACATTTATAAATGGCTTATGGTGACTCTGCATGTGTAACAGCTTTTATACTGAGCCAATAATATTTTCTATCCTCTAATCTTAACCACACCCATAAACATCCTCATAAACCGTGTTTAAGTTGTAATACACATATAAACCATGAATGAAGGAAAGTCACTTACCTTTTTGCTTTACTAAACTTCAGTAGCTCAATCTGAGTTGTATACAAGTTTTAGCTTCCTGTCATTCTATCTGTATATCATAGACACTCCTTTAGGTCCGCCCTCTTTAGGCTAAATGGTCTAGAGTAAGTTAGGGAATGTCCCTGGTCTCTCAGTAACTCTGGTTATTCCCTGTGGCTGACTTGCATCCCCTTTTATTGACTGAGCAAATAGCAATGTGCAGTTTAACTCTTGGTTTCACTTTCAAAATCAGCACCTGCAGGGTGTGTTAGCAAATACAAGAAACTCTGAGTCATTGTTAATCTGTGTTGGGTTTTTGTTCGTGATTACATTTACAGGAGAAAGTCAGACATTGTTGGGAATTTCCAGAGTATCAGACATCATGAAAAGACTGGGGAAAATATTTACAGTTTACCTGTAACTCAGACTGTGTCTGCTTGTTTCTTGTCTTGGAATTGTACATGAGACTTGATTGCTAATGATTAATAACACATTGTGTATTATCATGTATTATTTTCTTTTTTAACAACCTCCTCATTTATCATTTCTTATCAAAACTGCTTGTTCATTTTTACACATATATTCCTTTGGTGAGAACAATCTCTCTTTTACCTACTATTTACTTATATTCAGGTTTTTGGGATATGCATGTATACATTGTGATAGAAATTTTCTTGATAAAGATTAAATGCTTTTTTAGAGTGTGCAAAAGTGGAAGAGTGTTTTAGAGAAGATGGGATTTTTGTGATTTACTCAGTTCCTGTTTTTGAAAGCAAGTGTTGTTGCAATGAGAGATGCAATGTCTGTAAAGATCAAAAGGGTGTTTTAAAATAACAGCCTTGAAATGTGCAGACATGGATCTTCAGATCAAAGACCGTGTACCTTTTCACTACTATCTATATGCATAACATGCAGACTATGTTTTCATGTTATCAGTCTAGACTTACAAAAATGCTTTGCACAGTAGAACTAACAGCCATATGATTAGCTTAGATCATCACAAACCAATCAACAGATCAGTTTAACCAATCACATTAAAAATTTTGTTTGTTTTTTAAACTCAACAGCAATATGAATATGTGTGTATTTTTCTTTCAGGAAGGATATTACCCTGAAGTATTTTGTGATTGTATTTGGGAAGGGATTTGCCCTGAAGTATTGTATTGACAACTGGAAGGTGTCAGAATTGTCTGTAGTGGAAAAGTCAGATTAAGTAGGTTGTATTGGTATTGAGAATAGCCATGACTTTTGCTGTAGATAAACTTATATTTTCACCCTTTTCTTACTGACACTGTAACAAAACAAACTATGAAGTTGAAAATAAACAATGGCCTGGCACATGGAAAACAGAAGCATGGAAACAATATAACAGCAACTTACTTCAATACACAACAAAGTAACATGGTAAACAAAAGGACTTAAAAACAAGACTATAGGGATCACATGGAAAAAACAACCAATGAAAACATGACACACGAAACAAGGGAAGCATATGACCAGATCACATGAGGGGCAAGGGAATCACATGACAAACAAGGAACTAAGACTGTGAGCATGAATACAAAATAAACACACGAACAAAACCCAAACAACATTACATATTCCCCCTCTAAAGGGCGGCTACTGGACTGTTAAACAAGGGCAGGCCTGGACTGTGGAGCAGTGGCTGAGACCATAAGACATGGAGCATTGGCAGGCCTGGACTGTGGAGCAGTGGCTGAGACCATAAGACATGGAGCATTGGCAGGCCTGGACTGTGGAGCAGTGGCTGAGACCATAAGACATGGAGCATTGGCAGGCCTGGACTGTGGAGCAGTGGTTGAGACCGTGAGACGTGGAGTAGTGTCGGGCCTGGACCATGGAGCAGTGGCTGAGACCGTGAGATGTGGAGCAGTGGCTGAGACCATGAGACGTGGAGCAGTGGTGGGCCTGGATCATGGGGTGAAGGACCGCAATAGGATGGATCAGGTGGTTGTAAACCACCAAGACAACTCTGGTGGAACTTGAGACTACCACTACCATGGCCTCCGTGTCATGGGGCACAGCGAGTTCATGGGCGGCCTAGCCATCACCTTAGCCATCACCACTGCCTCTGGAAGAAGCTGTAGCGGTCGTGTCGCCTTGGGGAAAGATGGTGAAGATGACACCAGATGGTGCCTGTGACTTAACATTAACTGCCATTAAGCGTAGTCTAAGAGACGGAAGTTCCGGGAGTCTCCCGCATATTGATAGCCCTGATGCCCGCAAATTAGTTAAAATCTCCCGGAATCTAGAGCGAGCAAGCAAGAGCGCGCATGCGAGACAGAGACTGTGTTTCAAACCGTGTAGCGCGCACGGCAGAGAGGGAGAGGGAGCGAGAGACCTTGAGTGTGTGTGCTAGTGTGCGTGTGTGCGAAGCGCATGTAAGACAGAGCATCCTGAATGGCCTGTTTCGGCAAATCAACCAATCAATTATCAGTGTGGGCGGGATTTTATCTCTTCTCCCGAACCAAATTAATCAGTTATGTCTATCTAGAAACAGGAGCACCATGGCAGAGGGAGAGTGCCACAAAAAAATGTATAAGACACATTTTTCGGCAGACTACACGAAAGTGTACCCGTCTTATAAGTGCCAAACATAATGACAGTCTTGCTCGCTGCACTATTTGTAACAGCGACTTCAGCATTGCCCATGGCAGGTTAAATGATTGCAAAAGGCATGTTGAGGTCAGTTGACAAGTTTCATTTCATGTGCATATTATTAAGGCTAGTTGCCAAGGCTACATGAAAACAACAAACTCCTTAGACCTGTTTAAAGTTGCAATGGAACATAAATAAAAGCAGTTAACATAAATAGTATAAGCAGCTTATATAAATAGTAAAAGTAATCTACATATTTAAACATAATTAACGATAATATATTTTATTATATATATATAATAATATTTTATGCTTTTATATCTTATAGGGACCAAAACATGTTAGGGAGGCTAAGCGCAGGGAAGGCTGCTTCTAAGTCATGTTCTGTGGTGAAATGTCATATCCTTGTCCTCCTTCCTCCTTTTTTGGGGGGGCTTTGGGATACCTCCCTGAAATGACTTTTTGCAGGTTGGGATGTCTGTTTTCACATAATGTTTACGCGTTATGTCAGTAGGTAGAGAGCAGGTGGTCTTTTGTGGCTGTTCAAACACATTCGACCACATAAGCGTCTTACACTACAAAAGAAATCTGGTAAAATGTGTTTTCGAATACCTCTGGAAGTGGTTTAAAGTGGACAAGCTAAACATGTTTAAAACCCCTTTACAGCTGTATTGGTCTACTTTGCCGTCTACTTGTGATCCAATCAGTCAAAACGCATCTTAAACCAGGTGTAAACAGGAATTTATTTACACCCACCAATGCAGTCACACAATTCTAGATTCTCTTTTTTAAGTCTCTCTCATTAATCTTCTCTTTAAATATCTTGAGCCTGAAGGGCTTATACTGTAGAGTTTGACACTAGCAAGCCTTACATTGCATATTGTAAAAATCTCCTTTAATGTCATCATTTTTATCATTTAGTAGAGCAAACAGATGGCACAATTTCATTAAAGAAAAATGGTGAAAACCCTAAATGTGTAATTACCTCATTATTTGTCTCAGTTTCTTGCCTGAATATTGATAGTACTCAAATTATTAACCACCCCTCTGCCACACACACACACACACACACACACACACACACAGGTTTTGTTTTTACAAATACCATCTGTTTATTTGATGATTACATGGAATGACATAGAAATAGTTGAATCACTAATTAACCTTATTTGTCACTTTTTAAAATGAAATACTAATGTCAAATAAACGTAATTATGATAGATCATAGATCATTTACACTAGACACACAAAATATGCTTGGGAAGTGAAATTTAAATTTCCTAATCCATCATATCAAATATCACTGAAGTTGAAGTGAAGTGAAGATAGAATGAGATCAAATGTATTGTTTTATTGTAAAGTTATACCTCTATATATTCCTCTGATGAGTTTGATGATCACAGAATTAAAGCATTTCACAAAATACAACATCCGCCTGGAGAGCGTGCATTCATCCGCTGAATGGCCTGCATCTGTTCTTTGTGTTGCTGCATCATCATAGCCATAGAGTCCTCATGTCTCTTGTTTGAGTTCTCTAACATCACTGCAAACTCTTTAGCTCTATTACTCTCGGCTTCAGCATTCTGTCTCTTGAACTCTTCCATCTCCTGGGTCATCCTATCTGCCTTATCCTTAAAGCCCTTCTCCAACAGAGCAGCCTGCTCCCTCAGTTTACTGTCCATGGCACGCTCAGCTTCCTCTCTCTGGAGCCTTAGCTCCTCATCCATCTTCTCCTTCATCTGTCTCATCCTCTCTTCATTACTCTGTTTCTCTGCTTCCATCTTCTCTTCGAGTTGTCGCTGCTTCTCCTCTTTAGCTTTGATTTCCTGCTGCAGGAGGGCTGCTTTCTCTATTTCCTCTGATCATTCATTGACAAAAATAGAAAGAAGAAAACTGATTTTACATGTCATTCATTGTCCTTTAAGGCAATATACTGTGAATGCTTATAAATATACTAATACACCTTTTAAGAAGAACACTTCCTTCCATTTTCAACTTCCAATATTTTACTGAGAGTTTATTTTCATCTAAGTTGCATTTTTTCAAAAACATCAATAGCATTTTGATTTTTTCATCAAAAACATTGACATTTGTGTTCCGGAGGTGAACTGATAATGTCTTGATCAAGTCTTATGGGTTTGTAACGTCCTGAGTAATTAATGACAGAATTTTCATTTTTTGGTGAACTAACCCTTTAAAAAACCCTTTAAAATGGAGCCAGAAGAGTTCAAAGTACTGATCTTGATCACATTGATCTTGATTCATAATGATAATGGCATACACAGCCACCCTGGACTATAATTGTTATTGCAGGGTGCAATTCTTGGAACCTTGAAACAGCTTGTACTAAAATAATTTGGCTGTTACATCTTCTTTTCCATTCAGTGTCTCAGCAGTACTCTCACAAGTACCTAAACCTTTGAGCACCTCTTACACAAGGAACCTGGTAAGAATATACAAACAAGGAAATTGGGATTTAAATGCTTAAGGCTCTCACCCTTAATCTTTTTTTCCTTCTCAGTCAGTTTTTTGTCAGCCTGCAGAATTGCTTTAGAATCCACAGACTTCTGCTTCAGAAACTCCTCTAGGACCTCTTCAGCCTATTGACATACGGGAAAAAATGGATAACTGTGATGTTGATCAGATTTCTGTAGTGTGCAGTGTGTATAAAGATGTGTAATAAGTGTAATATGAGCAAGACCTTGACTTCTTTATTGGCCTGGCTGTTGTAATTCTTCACAATGTCCTCCAGATCCTTGCAGAAGAGATCATAGCCACCAGGTTTAGCATAGGAACCCTGCTTGAGATTTTCCATCATTGGTGCAGAGAGGGATGACAAGAGATCCTCACATCGTCTCTTTGAAGCTTGCTCGTTTTGGCACAGATATCCATCAAAGAGTTTATTAATGTTTTCCTAAAAACATAACATGTAGCATGTAAGTAACAGTTAGTGTATAATGCATCAGAGGACATTTCATCTATGTACACTCTGACATCTCTTCTCACCACAGAAGCAGCAAAATAATAACACTGATTAGCTTGCAATATGTTTTTTTGGTCCTGAAAACATATTGCAATTTAATTTAAATTTTGAGATAATCTGCCCAGTATAAGTGAGTAAAGTGTTCCCTTTCGAGGGAACTCATGCTGTGTCTGAGAATTTGAGGCTATGGGAATGTCTCTGCATGATTGTGTCGTGAAGCACATGCAAGGCACCCTTTTCCGAGATCGAAGTTCCGAGGCGCTGTGCCATTAGTTTGTCCTTTATCAAAACAGCTTTTCCCATTTTGACACCGAACACTCTACTGACTGAAAGCCGGTCCTCAGGTGGTATATTTACGGCTCTGTGAGGTTATTGAGACCATATTTAACTCCAGAGCTCCTTCCACACTCCTCTTTAGAGAGAGACCCATTGGTAACCTGTTTTCTTTGTGGTGCTTTGGGGATGATGCCTGAACTTCTCACGAGGGCGCCGGTTTGGGACTTGGCCATGGTATTGGAAGACTATCCTTGGCTCCCTTTGAGCCTATTGAGGAGGTCCCAGTTAAGTTTGTGACTCTAAAACCTTTCTTTTTTTTCTCGCTATTACGTCTCTCAAAAGAATAGAAAACTTGCGAGCCCTGTCAGTTTCCTCGTCATGTTTGAAATTTGCACCAGGCCTGATGAAAGCTTTTTTATACCCTAGTTATGTTCCTATGGTCACCCACTAATGTGGCAAGATCTATTGTACTGCAGGCATTTTGTCCTCCCCCTTTTCAAACTTCAGACCAGGAGAAAATGAATCTACTTTGCTCAGTTAGTGCAATAGACGCTTATGTCCACAGAGTCCACAGTAAATCTGATTAGCTGTTTGTGTGTTTTAGGTCACCTAGGAAGGGGTCCCCAGGATCTAAACAGAGGAGAGCAAGTGGATATTTGAGACTATCTCTCTTGCATATCAGCTTTCACATATGGTTGTCCGGGTCCACTTGACTAGGAGTATGGCTGCTTCAAAAGCTGTTTTATTGGGAGTTTCCCTTCCAAGATGTATGTGATGTGGAGGGCTAGTCCTCTCAGCACACATTTGTTAGATTTTATTAACCTAGATTTGGGCTCTATGGAAACATACCCATGCCGCCGTACTAACAAGGGCCTGTCTTGTGTATATGTCTGCATGTCTGTGATTGACTTGTTTCAGCCTATTAGAAGCCAACTCTGTTTGGTCTTGGTATGCTTTATAGTTTCCTGGTCATGACATCACCCGCCTATGTCATGCCATTGGACTGATTTCACACGTTCTTCCCACATCTTCCAATTCTCAGGCGCAGCATCTCATTCCCTTGTCAGGGAAGCATGGTTACAGTTGTAATCTGAGTCATTCACCGCATCATCCTACATGAACTGAAACTGAGATCCAGCCTACCTCTAGAGATTTCAAGTACTTCCCATCAGTGTCCCTGAAGGAACGCTTCATGAAGGTTTGTGTCGCCATGTTGCTGAGATGTTGGTGTTCTGAGGATACATCTTTCAGTTCCAGAGGGAAGGAGTCCTTCAGCTTCTCCATTCCACTCTGGTAAACCTCAAGCCCTCTTTTACTGCAGACTCATTCTCAATCATTGCCATAGCAATCACAGCATTCTCCAGACACGGCACAGCCCCACTGGAGATGGTGTCCACGTATGTTTTCGCCAAGTGACCCAGAACTTCAGAGAAGGAAAGAAGTCAAACATAATGGTACAGAAAAGGTATTGAACAACAGTCATATGTATGTACATGCAAACTCTTCAGATTGAATTTTGAATCACCTCTGCCAGTGACTGTGATTCCATCTTTCAGCTTCTTCACATGGCTCTTGTTAAAGACAAACTTGCAGAATCGATCTGTGACCTCCAGGAAGTCAGAGGAAAGGTCAGCAGGATCCAAACTCTCCAAACGAGACACATTCTCTGGAGCGGTTGGGAATGGGAAAGTGAAGCACGTTCTGGAAGGGAAGAATTTTTGGATGCACTCCCTGGGCAAGTTGTACTCCATCACTTTTTTTGATGTGCCTAAAACAAATGAGGGCATGCTGTAGATTCTCTCAATTCAAATATTATTGAACCATAAGTATTATCTCAATAAATTATGAATTTTAAAAGAGACAAACCTGTTGACAAAAACTAGTCACAAAAAAGTGATAGCGATTGTAAGGGCTCCTAAAATAATAATTTTACTAAAATAATGTTTTTTTACTATTATAAAATTACCAGGTTTCAGCTTCAGGGCAAACTCTAGGTACTCATCCTCTGTTGCATCTTTGCCATCAATCTTTCGCTCAAGAGTGAAGTCCCTCACAGCCCAGATGAAACTAGGGGAAGAACTTCACAAATTCGCTTGAATCGTCGGCATCCTCATCTGATGATTTGACCTTAATGCACTCTGTTAGTTCAGTGACGTATCTGATAGTTTGTTCAGGTATGCCAAACATGTCAGGCTTGTCAAGTGACTGTCAAACAACAGCACATGATGCATTGTCTAACAAAACAAAACTGTCATTCCATGAAGTACTAAGCAAATTATCAACACCAGTGCTAAATTCTTTTCAGTATCACCAAGCCAAGCAATAAAGGAAGCAGATAGCTGTAGATAAGTGGGTGTAGATGTAGGCAAGTAGATGTACTTTCGTTTTTGTGCCTTTCTCAATAAATAAATAAATAAATTTGCTCTTCTTGCACTTTCTCATAATACACTGTACCCACACATGGCATTAAAGGGGACTTTTCTTTTTGAAGAAAATGCTCCCTCAACTCTACCAAAATTCGTTTATGTCTGCGTGAATCATTTCACACCAGACTTTGTGAATGAATGTCAATACAAAGGGAACAATACAAAACAGAGATTGTGCTAAAAATGTGTTACTCAAGGATAGATCAGTGCAAACTGTTTGTGATCCAGCTTACAGTCTCCAGAGTGATACTGGATATGGCAGTAATGAAGGTGAGAGCACTTTATTACAGTTCATCTGAGTTAATTTACAGATATAAAGTTTACCAGTTTATTAAGATTAAGATTCTTACTCTAGTTTTTAAGGCTCGTCATGGTTTAGCACCTTCCTATCTCTGTGAAATGATTATCCCCTATCACGGGGCGAACTGGCCATCTGGCATACTGGGCACTTTCCCGGTGGGCCGACGTGCTTTTTGGGGCCGACGGTCGCCGACCGCAAAAAAAAAAAAATTCTCTCGGCCCATGAAAGTGGTAGGCCTAGATCGGCGGCCCAATGCTTTTTCAATTGACACTGGGCTGCTGGCCAAAAACACTTTAGTCAAAAATATCACATAGGCTAGTTTTTTTTTTCCTTCTGACAGACGCGGCTCATGAAACATATAGCTCAGCGGCCCATTGGTTGTTTTCTCTTGATTGACACTGGACTGGCCCAATCATATCTTTGAACAGCACCATCTATAGGATTTCTGCCTGCACGCAGTTTCAGTGTGATCATGGAGAAGAAACACAAAGGAGGTGCAGAGAAGCTGCATGAGAGAAAAAAACGCTGCCAAATGTGTCAAATTGACACAAATGTTTTTGGCAGTAGCACCAGGGGCGTAAACCGTGGGGGGACAAGGGGGTCAGGAATAAAAAATATAATTAATAACCACGCAATACAAACGCAAACGGGCGTTTTAAGTTTAGAAACATTTGAGTCACCCTCCCTTGCCTCACAGTGGTTTGGTCCACCGAGCACGTCACACTCGCTTGTGTGTAGATTCTGTAGAAGTCCGGCGGCGCCAGCGGGAGAGAACAGTTCTACAGACAGATGAGTTCCAGTAAGTCGGCTGTCAAGGCTATTTTATTCAAAAACATCGGATGAAGTGATTATTTTCTCTTTAACGCTGACGGTGCTGAGTAATTAGTCATAACAACAACAACAAAAAAAGATGATAATGATATTTTTTCCCGTGAGTCCACTATTTTAGCGATTATAATGTTACCTAGCTTGTTTACATAGCTGTTGGATATAAGCCCCACACCCACACAATTAACATTGTGATAAGAATATGAAACCTAATAGATTTACGTTGTGTGTTGGGTTATGCTCAGTGTGTATCACAACTCAGACTGATCAATTATATAAAACCTCTAATAGATGTTGTGTCTTCAAAGTATACTGGTGTAAACAACTTAAATAAATAAATAAATAAATATATATATATATATATATATATATATATATATATATATTATATATATATTATATATATATATATATGAAATTATATAATTAGTAATATATAATTATATAGTCATGATGGGTGACTTGGTGTAAACAACTTAAAAAAAATAAATAAATAAATAAATAAAATAAATATATATATATATATATATATATATATATATATATGTGTATTTGTGATTTTATGTGGTGGTGGGCTGGTCTGGGCCAAAATGCCAGGGCCGATTTTTGGTCCCAGTCCATCCCTGTCCCCTATGTCCCTGCCCGTATTCTGAGATCGAGCTCTGAAAACTTGCTTGCAGTACCCAAGTTCCGTCTATCTAGTGTGGGTGGTAGGGCTTTCAGCATATCAGCTTCTAAGCTCTGGAACAAGCTACCACAAGACCTTTGTGATATCTTCTCTTCAGACCTTTAAAACTGTCCTCAAACACACTATTCACCTTAGTTTTGTTAATTGATTGTCTGTCTCAACTTTCCAGCACTATGCTTGTTCTTTGTAAGTTTAATGTAGATTAACCTTCTTTGTCTGTTCTATCTGGTTGATTACATGTTGTATACTGACTGTATACTTATATGTATTCATATTATATAGCAACTTACTGTAAAGCATCCTTGGGTTCCTGAAAGGCGCTAAATAAATAAAACATATTATTATTATTATTATTATTAAAATGATCTCTGGGGTATTTTGAGCTAAAACTCACATAAACACTCTGGGGACATCAGAGACTTATTTTACATCTTGTAAAATGGGGCATAATAGGTCCCCTTTAAAACATGTGTAACACCTTACAAAAAGTGACATCTCCTTGTTTTGACTATAAAGTCGTGATGTATTTGTAAAACATTTTGGATACAAACCATCAGCTAAATGACAAGATAGGTATCTAGATTGTCAGAAGGATACTGCAGTTCCTCTACAGCTCTGTTGTCAATCGTGCCTCGACTGTTGTAGACCAGAGTGCTGCTCAGTAACACAGCCAGACAGAAGATGTTGGTGTCATGCTTTGAGTCTCCCTGAGAAAGAGAAAGACAATCATGGAGTTAGAAAAATTGGAGATTAATCTCAAAGAAAGCTGCTCTATATTAACAAAATTAAATCTGTGCAAATTAGTCTTTAAGTAAATGTGTTGCGTCAATCTATTTTTTGAGAATGTGCCTCCTATTTACAACAAACTAGCAAGCTATTAATTGAATACATGTGTTCATTCTCAATGATATTCTATCTGAATAAGGATATCTGCTCTAAAAGTGAGAGTATTCTTGGACCCTTAAAACTGCTTGTGACATTTGATATTAGTTCTGGTAATAGAGATTGGCATGCTAATGGATATGGCAACGTTAATGTATTTGGTCTTGGCGGAACAGATCTGCTATGCTGCTGCAGAGCTAGTACCAAGACTTGCTACTGCCAATACATTCAGAGACATTGCTGTGAGCATGTAAGACATGCTGCTGCTGCACTAGTGATGTGTCGTTCTTGAACGATTCGTTCATTTTGAACGAATCTTTAATGTGACTCGGGAAGAACGAGTCGTCTCGGGGGGTGATTCGTTCAGTCGCGCATGTGCAATATTCTACAGGTTCTGTGCTAGTAGTAGTTCACCTGATGATTCAATTGATTAGTTCATTTCATGAGTCTTTCGGGTTTTGAGTCGTTCCTTAATCACGTGACAGACCCATACGCTACCAATGCATTCTGAGCCGGAAAGAGAATTGATTAGTTCTTTTTATGAGTCTTTCGGGTTTTTGAGTCGTTCCTTAATCACGTGACATACCATACGCTATGCTGTGTGACCCAAGCACATTATATTTATTAGTAAATAATGTTAACTCTCCAGTTTTGTTTGAGTTTGTGTTACAACTGTTAAAGCTGAAGTTATCATAACCTTGATGTCTTAAACTAACATTAATAATTCAAATTCAAAATGTTATTTGCTTTTAATTTGTCATTATGTCCTTTTTGAGCAATCTTCTTATACATATATTAGACCAATATGTCAAGTCTGCCTAGGAAAAGCAATTATTATAACAGCAAACTCAAAATTGGAGTAAAAATGAAAAATGAACAAACTAGGCTATAAATACTTTGTATTGTAGGCTTGGATTATATATATATTATAGCCTAGTGTTTATTTACAGATAGACAGTCAAAAAGATAAATTAATCAATATTTTATTTATAACAGGGCTTTATTTATTTATAATAACACACCACAGATCCTCAAGAAACAGTAACAAAAACAGTGACAGAAATGTCAGAAGTAGCGTATGGGTCTGTCACGTGATTAAGGAACGACTCAAAACCCGAATGACTCATGAAATGAACTAATCAATTCTCTTTCCGGCTCAGAATGCATTGGTTTAGTGTATGGGTCTGTCACGTGTTTAAGGAACGACTCAAAACCCGAAAGACTCATGAAGAGAACTAATCAATCTCTACCGGCTCAGAATGCATTGGTTTAGCATATGGGGCTGCCTGTCACGTCATTAAGGAATGACTTAAACCCGAAGACTTGTCAGACAAGAGGTGAGGTGAGCTTAATCAGCTTGTCATAAACTGAAGACCCAGGTAATGAATTAATCATTTCTGAATCTTATAGCATTGTAGTTTGTATTGTTTGTAGTGGGATGAACGTTTGCATAAGTAGTAGATGTTGGGGAAGTAACACGTAACATTTTAATTACATTTTGCTAAAATGAACGAAATGACTCGAAAAAAGATTCGTTCATTTTGTTGAACGAGACTCAAAAGTCCGAGTCGGTAAAATGATCCGAACTTCCCATCACTATGCTGCACATGTAACATGCATGAATTAACCCTCCAACAAAGCAGGAACCTTTTCTCTGTTCCTGCCTTGGGGGGGTAAATTCATGCATGTTACAGAGACCTCTTCAACACTAAACAGATCATTTTTTGGTTGTAGAGCTGTTGTGCAACAGCTGAAAGAAGACTATTGTTATACATTTGTAAAGCAACTTTTCACCCTACACAGTTGCACAGGGTAATGAGAGAACTAGACAGTTCAAGTACTATAACTGTGATGTTGAGTGAGAAAACAAACTGCTGTATCGGCAGAAATGCATATCTGCACAATGATTACAGAAGACAGGAAGAGATAGGAAAAACACCCCCTACCTAACCACCTGAGCAAGTATCATCAATAAGTTATTTCATAATGATTGCATAACCCTTATATTATTATTTGATAAAAAGCCATTAGGAGTAATAATGAATGACATAGCTTGATTGGACGCTGCAATAACATGTTAGTGTCATTATTTTTCTATGCAGCTAAACAACATGTAATCTCATTGAATGTGAATGCTTATTTACTTTAAAGGAACACTTCACTTTTTTTGAAAATAGGCTCATTTTCCAACTCCCCTAGAGTTAAACAGTTCAGTTTTACCGTTTTCAAATCCATTCAGCCAATCTCCGGGTCTGGCGGTACCACTTTTAGCATAGCTTAGCATAGTTCATTGAATCTGATTAGACCGTTAGCATCTCGCTCAAAAATGACCAAAGAGTTTTGATATTTTTCCTATTTAAAACTTGACTCTTCTGTAGTTACATCGTGTACTATGATGAACATAAAATGGAAAGTTGCGATTTTCTAGGCTGATATGGCTAGGAACTATACTGACATTCCAGCGTAATAATCAAGGAACTTTGCTGCCGTACCATGGGTGCAGCAGGAGCATTGATATTACACAGTGCCTGTGACCCCCTGCTTGCACAGGGAGCATGCCTGGCAACCATGGAGACATTTGTGAGAGATGGTGCGTAATATCATTGTGCCTGCTGCACCCACGGTACATGAAGTAACTACAGAAGAGTCAAGTTTTAAATAGGAAAAATATCTAAACTCTTCGGTCATTTTTGAGCGAGATGCTAACGGTCTAATCAGATTCAATGAACTATGCTAAGCTATGCTAAAAGTGGTACCGCCAGACCCCGGAGATCGGCTGAATGGATTCGAAAACGGTAAAACTCAACTGTTTAACTCTAGGGGAGTTGGAAAATGAGCCTATTTTTAAAAAAAGTGGAGTGTTCCTTTAACCTTCTCATCCATAGCTTAGACAGCGTATACTCAAAGAGATACTAACAATAAGCAATTTTTATGCTTCATAGACACAAATGCATAACACTCCAGCTTATGCTTAGTAATCACTCCACAAGACTATGAACAAAGCAATTTTATTTGTCCCTTCTTGCTTGAAACTATGCTCTGTTGTTTGCCGTCAACAACAGCAAAAGTGTGCACACAAAATGCAGCAAAAACTCCCACACGATGTTAATTGTGTGATTAAGGTGTGTACATGTCTATAATGCACTTCGATAATGTGACTAAAATAGGTATACTCCACATCTTAATTTAATTTGTGTTTACTTCGAGTATTACTTTAGCCGGATTAAAGTAATCAGAAATGGCTGTTTACATGGTAATTTCTTAATCAGAGTACTGTCTTAATTGGGTTATTATCAGAATATTGTTGTCCATGTATACATACTGAGTGATTCATGTGTGCAGCTGTTGAAATGCTGACTTGACATTTCTAACATAAAACTTGTTTAAAACTTGTAAAGATTGCTCCATTTAGGAATAAACAGACCACAATATGTGTAATAAAACATCAATCACTTATCTTAGACATTGATTCCAGATACGTTGTGGAAAGCGCGTTAAAGACTGCTAACAGAAACACTACATGTATTTGTTTAAATAGCAGGTTATTGGCCTCTGATGCAACAGCAACCAATCAGCTGTGCAATGTAGATAATGACGTGATCACTACCAAACTACCATCACTACCTTGTCCACGTCTCCGAGTCCCTCAGTGTCCAGCAGCACCAGAGTGGTTCCTGCTTTAGTGGGGTGATCCACACACCACATCCAGATGCCCTTCGTCTTGGACTCGATGGTGCTGCCCAATGCAAACCCTGATAAAGCCACACCCAAAACACAACACAATGACTTATATGCATGTAACTGCATGATGTTTCTCTTAAGTTTTTGGATGGTATCCACGCTGCATGTGGGGGTCTAACCTGTTTGTTGTCCTGCGAGGCGATTCATCAGGTAGGACTTCCCGGTGCGGTAGAGACCCACCACGGCCACCACCACCACTGGCTGCTGGATCTGCTGCAGGATCTGTAGAGCTGACTGCTGCACACACAGCTTCCCATCTGACCCCGTGTCAATCAAGCATACTGGTTTGTCCATGATCACTGGAGAATACAGCTGTCCAACAGATACACACATTTAAAATCCTTTAAATAACTGCAGTGTACTAGAGGTAAAAAGTTAAGATGGGTTGAAAAATATTACTACTAAAATTCTACAGTACACAATAGAGTAATTTCCCAGATGAGCAGCTTTTCTTTTTTTGTTTGGGGAAGTTTCAGTAAAAGTGTTTCTTATGTCACAACACACATAAACACGTGGATAGAGACACAGAAAAAAGCCACAGACTTATAAACATACATAAAAATTCCAATATAAACCCACATCATTCAACACATACAGACATCCACAATCACATAATGCACACATACACACATTCACCACACATTACACAAGAACACTGAATGAGACACAAAAAAATCCTGTCAGCTTTGTTTGTGTCCAGATACCATATCAGCCTCGATTCATAGTCCTCTGGTCTATAAACTTACTGGGTTTAGTTGATGAACAAAGCAAGACATGGACCTAAAGTTTATCTAAACGTGTCAGGGCATAGAGATCACTCATACACACACATAAATTTATAAATGGTGACTCTGCATGTGTAAAAGGTTTTATACTGAGCCAATAATATTTTCTATCCGCTAATCCTAACCACACCCATAAACATCCTCATAAACCGTGATTAAGTTGTAATACACATATAAACCATGAATGAAGGAAAGTCACTTACCCTTTTGCTTTACTTAACTTCAGTAGCTCAATCTGAGTTGTATACAAGTTTTAGCTTCCTGTCATTCTATCTGTATATATCATAGACACTCCTTTAGTCCAGCCCTTTAAGGCTGATTGGTCTAGAGTAAGTTAGGGGGTGTTTCTGTTCTCTCAGTAACTCTGGTTATTCCCTGTGGCTGACTTACATCCACTTTTATTGACTGAGCAAATAGCAATGTGCAGTTTAACTCTTGGTTTCACTTTCAAAATCAGCAACTGCAGGGTGTGTTAGGAGATACAAGAAACTCTTTGAAGAGTTATTGTTAATCTGTGTTGGGTTTTTGTTCCTGATTAAATTCACTGGAAATTCCCAACAATGTTTGACTTTCTCCTGGGTTTCAGACATCATGAAAAGACTGGGGAAAATCTGTGACTCAATCAGTAGTGTGTGATGCTAACAATGCAAAGGTCAAGAATTCAATGTCCAGGAACTTTCGACCACAAAAATGTGTTGAACTGCATAAAGCCTTTACACAAATAACAAAGCTTGTAAGATAAACAACACAACAATGAAAGTTTCTGGTTTAGTTTAGTTTTGTTAGTGTGTGCTCCTCCTATGGGCAGTGGGGGAAGTTTTGTTATAAAGGCTGCAATTCCAATCCAGAAGAGGATTGATTGTGATCGTAAATGACCGTGAGATGTACGTCAGGCAGTATCAGCACCACTGTAAAGTAGATCATCTTCAGAATATGCTATGTATTTTATTTTTACTATCACTAAAAATTCAGTTGATAACATCCAGGGCTTTTGGGATACCATACACAACTTTATTACAGTATAAACAGTATTATATATTATACAGCGCCATATAAATACACGTGACTTTACTTGCTTTATAGCTGAACTTTTGCTGAACTTTTGCTACATTGACATTTTATTACTGTGAAGCTGCTTTGAAATAAACTGTATTGTGTAAAGCACTAAATCAATGTGATTTGGCAGTGATCACTTATAAACATCATGTTGCCTTACATTGGTTAGTCTAATCCAGTGTTTACAGAACATGAAGATCTAGGCAACATTCACTCGTCTGTTTTCTTTCACCGATCCAGGAAGCAGATTTGTTACAGCTGGTTTCACATGCTCATTTCAGTGAGGATCTGAGACATTCAGCCTATGAAGATTTCACTGCTAAATAAAATCTAGATTAAATCAAATCTTATACTGTACATCTGATATTTATTAAAGCTAAAAAAAAGAAAGAAAAAGAAATTAGTGAAATAATTTAGACAGTTGTTGCAATGTTATTTCTATCAGATATGTTCCTGTCAGATTATAAATTCTAAAATCAGCCCATGTAATTTAGATAAATGGGTGATCAAACATTACTGAATTGACAAAATGACTTGAAACAACTGTGATATAACATGAAAAATATATGTAGCTATGATTTCAAAACAACAAAAAGTCACGTCAAACGCAGTGAGATTACAGTAATTATGAATCCAGAAATCTGTAAAAGCAGTGAACTACATCTTTCAACACATTTCACTGTATAGAACAGCCGGATCGAGATCGAGGTCTGGGTCTGCTGTTGATTGCTTGCATCTGCTGTGTGTGTTGCTGCCTCAGCACTTCCATGTTCTGTTCATTTCTTCGCTGCTGATCTGCTATCATTTGTCCATACTTTCTTGACATTGACTCCTCTACATCTGCATTCTTTCTCTTCAACTCGTCTATCTCCCAGGCCATCCTGTCAGCTTTCTCCTGAAAGCCCTTCTCCATCAGGGCAGCCTGCTCCCTCATCTTACTCTCCATTGCACGCTTTGTCTCCTGTTGTTGGCGGGACATCTCCTCTTCCATCATTTCTATGACCTGTCTCACCCTCTCTTCATTATTCTGTTGTTCAGTCTCCATCTTCTCCTCCAGTTGACGCTGCCTCTCTTCCTGAGCTATAATTTCCTGTTCCAGAAGGACTGCCCTCTCTCTCTCCTCTGGTAAGCCATAAAAGAAGTGGTTCAAGGAAACAAGACAAGAGTCTAATCAAGGAAACAAATCTAGAATGACTCTACAATGTCATCCCATGTGTTTAATAATGAGGACACTGAAAACTGCAGCACTTAAAATATTGTAGATATGGAACGAGACTGTCTCAGATTCTCTTGGCCATTGACTGGCATCAATCGTCTTTCTACTAGTTGCATGAATAGCATATATAGCCTGCTGTTTTTACTTAAAAGTGTAGATTTTATTAAAAAAACAACAACTGTACAACTGGGATGGTCCTATTCATGTCATCATCATGTGCGTTGAAAACACAAAGGTTTTACCACAAATCCTCCTTTCATTTTCAGTTAGTTTATCATCAGCCTGCAGAATGGCTGTGGTCACTGCAACCTTTTCCTGTAGAAACTTCTCCAACACCTCAGCAATCTATGAGGACATACAAGGAAAAGGTAAACATGATGTTTATATGATTGTCATAATTATAGAATTGTTCTATATAATGTATCATTTATGACCTTGACTTCTTTGCAGGCCAGTGCATTGTACTGAATCACAATGTCCTCCAGGTCCTGGCAGAAGAGATCATAACCACCAGCTCTGGCATAAAATCCTTCATTGATTCTTTCTGTCATTGGGTCAGAGAGAACTGACATAAGACTTTCACATTTTGCCTCAGATGCCTTCTCATTGTCCCAGAGATACGCATCAAACTGACGACTGATGGCTTCCTAAAACAGTACACAGAAAAACAGGAAGGATGCTTAATGCTCATTGTTGAGCTCTTTTGCACTTTATCTTTCATCTTATCATTTAGCAGATGCTTTATCCAAGTCTTATTTACCTACCAGTGGTGGCGGCTACCTTGCAAGGTGTCCTATCCTAACCACTGGGAACAAGTAGGGGTTTAGTGTCTTGCCTAAGGTTACTTGACATATAGCCAGGATGCACTAGGGCTTGAACTGGGAAACTTTTGATTTTTAATTTCACTACCCCCCTGAGCCAGTTTTCCAGGTTAAAAATTCTATTTAGAAAAATTCTATTTAGCCCTGTGATAGACTGGCTATCTATCCAGTGTGTTTGCTTGCCTGTAGTCTGAAATGCTGGGATTGGCTCCAACATCCCCACAATCCTACATAGGTTTAGAAAATGGATGGATGGAAATTCCACATTACTGTAGAGTCCAGGCACTGCACAATATTTTGTAATCCTCAACGGCATGTTTATTGCTTGGTAGCTTGATCTGGTTTAGCACCACATAGGCCTATGTTACTTAGGCTAACTATCCTATTGCATGTCACACACGAATAGGTGAGCGGGGCTCAACAGGCAGTGATGAAGTAGGCTTTGATCTTCTTCTGCAGAGGCAGTGCTTGCTGCCCTTTGACGTCATAGATCCCCACTTTGTAAATCCTGTCGTTTGCTGGGTGTGGTGTCAATTAAAGTTTTTATTTGACTAACAAGGAAGTTTTTAGCTCTAAAACTTACAGGATATTCTTATAATATGATGACCTCTTATATGTCAAATGCTCAAGGAAAATTTGATTTCTCAGTTCATCACTCCTTTAAACTGACTTTGAACTACCTGTGCATTTAATGGTTTTATTGCACACCTTCCAGCCAATCAGAATAGAGTATTCAGACCATGGTATAATTTGATAGGCAACTCCCACCTACCTCTAAAGATGTCAGGTACTTCCCATCATGGTCCCTAAAGGAGCGTTTCATGAAGGTTTGTGTTGCCATGAGGGTGAAACACTGGTGTTCAGAGGTGATTTCATTTAGTTCCAGGGGAAAGGAGTCCTTGAGCTTCTCCATTCCACTCTGGTAAACCTCAAGCCCCTCCTGCAATGCAGCTTCATTCTCAATCATTGACATGGCGATCACAGCATTCTCCAGACACGGCACAGCCCCACTGGAGATGGTGTCCACATACGTTTTTGCAAGATGACCCAAAACTTTATGGAGGCACAGGGTTAAAATACAAGGAAGGTAAGAAAAAAAGGTAAGAATAAATGGATGCTAGCTGCTTACAGAGTAGCAAATGGCAGGTGATATGTTTAACAAAGAGGATTCATTTCTAAATCTGTTTTTGATTTTTCAAGCACCATGTCATGAAGATGTCATGAAGACCCCACTGCCCACTTAAAAAAAACTGACAGTCCAAAACATTAAGAGACTTAACGTTTTACCTCTGCCGGTGACCGTGTATCCATCTTTCAGATTTTTCACTTGGCTCTGGTCAAAGATAAACTGGCAGAAACGATCAGTGACCTCCAAAAATTGTTTTGAAATCTCAGCTGGGTCCAGTGTCTCCAGATAAGAGACATTGTCTGGATGGGTTGGGAATGGGAAGGTGAAACATTTCCGTGATGGAAATATTTACGAATGCACTCTCTTGGAAGGTTGTAATTATTAACTTGACTCGAGGTACCTTCAAGAGAACAACACAAAGATTTAACAAACATGTTATTGATAAAGGGCCTTGGATATCACTATAGGTAAACACAGAAAGCTAAAATCAGTTATTGGAAGTGGGAAGGTTTTGTTTGCTCACAGAAAGACTAATCACATATCCATAAACTAGCTGCACAGTCTAATAAGCAGGTTTATACTAGGTGGCCTTAACTACTATCTACTTACATCAAATAATAAGTACAATGTACTTATAGTGATCATATTGTATTGCAAAACACATTTGCTGCTATTGAGGTGGGATACGTGTTAGAGAGATTAGATTAGAGAGGTTTGGTGGTATAGGTAGGTTTAAGGGTGTGTTAAGATGTAAGAGATGGATCAACAGTGTAATTATAAATGTAATTACAGAACTAATTGCATGCAGGTATTTTTAAATATAAGTTCATGTAAAAACATGAATGTACATCATAAGTGCATTGTATTGAATGATAAATTTAGATGCAAGTATATTGTAGTAGCTACGGCATCTAATATAAAGTGGGACCAAGCAGTTAATTAAATAAAAGTTCAGGCTTTGAATATTACCTAGTTTTAGTTTCAGAGCAAATTCTAGATATTCATCCTCTGTTGCATCTTGGCCATTGATATTTAGCTGCAGAGTGAAGTCCCTCACAGCCCAGATGAAACTGGGGAAGAACTTCACAAACTCTGAATCATCTACAACTTCATCAGGTGATTTGATCTTGATGTACTCTGTTAACTCAGTGACATATCTGTTTAGTGTGAGTTAAAGAACATAGATTATAGATTCACTATGAGCCAGGGACCATATTTAAAACAGTAATCTCAATTTAAAAGAGCTGTTATATACCAAATGTAGCTAATGGCCACAATGGAAAAAAAATACATCTATAACATGAATGCCATAATTACATTGAATCATTGTAATTTAAATGCATGAAAAATTTCACAGTGTAACGAGTCCACTGTAGGCGAGTTGTGATGAACCAAACACAGTTTATTGACAAAAAATGTAGCAAGTTTTAACTGTAACCACAGTTCCCTGAGAAGGGAATGAGACGCTGTGTCATTAACGCTTTGAGAACACCTCTGCGTGATTACGTCTGAAACATGTGTCAACTAGTCCATCACCACCACATCTTTAGTGTCGAAGGGAATAATTCTGCAAAAAAAACGATCCTGCAGTAACTCCAGCACTGTAAACTGGGCAGAGATCCATCGAGATCTGTCGAGATCCGCACCATGAAGTTAAAACTCTATGAGTCTATGAGTTGGGCCCCCTCAGAGGCCAAACCCACAGGTTTTATATCTCCGGGTGGTGGTGAAGGACTGTGCCTCCCTCCTGACAGGAATCTCCAGGGGAAAGGAGTCGAAGAGGGACACTAGGTCCGAGAACAATATTTAGCTCGGCCAGTATGGCGATGAAATAAGTCTACTAGGAGTAGACTTATTTCATACCGGTGGATTTTCTCCATAACTCCTAGGAGCAGAGCAATCGGGGGAAATGCATAGAGACATAACCTCGGCCATGTCTGTACCATAGCATCCAGCCTCAGGGGGGCTGGGTATGTTAGGAAGAACCAAAGTGGACAGTGCGTTGTATCCTCAAATGTGAACAGATCCACTTCCACTTAGCTGTAAAATCTCCCATATACGCTTCCCCACCCAGGGGTGAAGTCTCCATTCCCCAGGTCTTAGCCTCTGTTTCGACAGAATGTCTGATCCTACATTCTGGTGCCCTGGGATGTATACTGCTCTCAGAGAGAGCAGTTTCCCTAGAAACCACAGGAGGATCTGGTGTGCCAGTTTGCATAGTGTATGAGAACACAGATCTTGATCTTGATCATATAAAGTGGGTTGCCCCTTGGGGAAAACCCCTTGGTCTTGAGCCACCAATGCAAGGGACTCATGCACAGCAGGCCAAAAGGTATCATGTTGGACACAGATGTGCAGGGTGATAGAGCTAGACTGAAGACTCAAACTGACTTCTGATGTTCTTGTCCTAAACATAAAATTGAAAATGAATTGGCAGTAAACAAACTTGGACAAGACTAAGGTCCTGTCCTAAATGACACACTTCTATGCACTTTCGGTCTTGTGGACTTGTTGACAATGGCTGCTGTGTGCACGTGTCTTTTAAGTCCACGAGACCGTAGAGTGTTCCATTTGTCAATTTTAGGCTTCAGAAGGGTGCTTGTGAATGCCCCCTTTGTGGCCATTATGCGCCCTTGCTGTGCACTTTTGCTGAGCCCGCACTGGTGTAAGCTCCTTCCCGACAGTCAAAGCGTCGTTACGTCATGAAAGTGTGGACTCGTAGTAAGGCCATGAGTGTTTAGGGTGCCATTTAAGACAGGACATAAGATTCCCCAAACAGTAGTTACATGGACAATACTAGGCAAAGGAATGAGGGCTATATACACACAAAGACAACTAAACAAGGAACACCTGTAATGAATCACACAAAGAACCAAGGAGAACAAGACACGATAGGCTGTTTGAGATGCATTGGCGCTGCGCAGACCAATCGGTGTATGACATCAAAGTGCGAGAGAGTGTTGGAGAGCATACGACTCCTTATGCTTTTGAATTGCTCTCACTGTACTTGATGTCATACGCCGATCGGTCTGCGCAGCACCAATGCATCTCGAAAAATCCTATAGACAAGAAAACCAATCAGCACATGGACATCTGCCTGCTGTCCCGTGTCTGTTTCTGCATCACACAACGTAACACAACAAGACCAAGTTTAATACCCGGTGTCGCTGGCCACGCTGGGCATAAGCGAACTGCATGGGTTACATAAGGAATATTTCTATTGTGGCAGTCAATCAAAAAATATTTTTAAGTCCTGCTTTAGAAATTGAAATTATGATCAGAAGGATACTGCAGTTCCTCTATGGCCTTGTTGTCAATAGTTCCTCGGCTGTTCAGCACTAGAGTGCTACTCAGAAGGACAGCCAGAGAGAAGATCTTGGTGTCATGCTTTGAGTCCCCCTGAGACAGATAGAGTACGTTGATTGACATGAGACCACAACCCATAATAGAAGACACACAATGTCTGATCTGTGATTGTGAGATTGGTGTACAATAGCATTCACACAGAAGAAGCTTCAGCAATTTATGGAATCAAAGTTCTGTGTGAATGTTGCAACAGATAGTTAGATAGTTTGGCAGTCACCTTGTCCACGTCTCCGAGTCCCTCAGTGTCCAGCAGCACCAGAGTGGTTCCTGATTTAGTGGGGTGATCCACACACCACATCCAGATGCCCTTTGTCTTGGACTCAATGGTGCTGCCCAATGCAAACCCTGATAAAGCCACACAAACACACACAACAAAAAAACAACAACACACACACACACACACACACACACACACACACACACAGATTGACTTGCATGTTACTGCATAATGTTTTTGGATGCTATCAGTGCTGTCTATGGGGGTCTAACCTGTTTGTTGTCCTGCGAGGCGATTCATCAGGTAGGACTTCCCGGTGCGGTAGAGACCCACCACGGCCACCACCACCACTGGCTGCTGGATCTGCTGCAGGATCTGTAGAGCTGACTGCTGCACACACAGCTTCCCATCTGACTCCGTGTCAATCAAGCATACTGGTTTGTCCATGATCACTGGAGAATACAGCTGTCGAATAGATACACACATTTAAAATCATTTAAGTAACTGCAGTGTAATGGAGGTAAAAAGTTAAGATGGGTTGAAAAATATTCCAGTAATTCTACAGTACACAATAGAGTCATTCACCGGATGAGCAAGCTTTTCCTTTTTCAGTTTGGGGAAGTTTGTGAAAAAAAAAAAAAAAATGTTTCTTATGTCATCGTAGCACACATACACATGTGGATAGAGGAACAGCAAAAAGCCACAGAATATTCAGGCTTATACACAATAAAACCCACATCTTTCAACACATACAGACATCCACACTCACATAATGCACACATACACACATTCACCACAAATTACACAAGAACACTGATTCAGATACAAAGAAATCCTGTCAGGTTTGTGTCCAGCTACCATATATCTATATATGGTATATATGCTACATATCTATAAACTTACTGGGTTTAGCTGATAAACAACGTCACAAGAAAATGTAACCAATAGGGTAGTGTAATGAGAACTGGTTTCATTTTAGAACCGGTTCCAAAAAGAAAAAAAAAAGAAAAAAAAAAAAAAAGGATTTAAAAATATACACAAAAAAATAACTCAAAATATGGACCTAAATTTTATCAACTTTATAATGGCCCTAAACTTTATCAAGACATGTCAGGGTGTAGATATCACTCATATCCTCATACACACACACAATTATATATGGTTTATGATGACTCTGCATGTGTATTAGCTTTTATACTGAGCCAATGATATTTTCTATCTGCTAATCCCAACTCCACCCATAAACATAAACATCCTTAAAAACTGTGTTGTAATACCCATGTAACCCATGGATGAAGGAAAGTCACTTACCTTTTTGCTTTACTTAACTTCAGTAGCTCAATCTGAGCTGTATACAAGTTGTAGCTTCCTGACATTCTATCTTTATATCTTGGGTCCAGCCTTTTAAGGCTTATTGGTCTAGAGTAAGTTAGGGGATGTCCTATTTATCGACTAAGTAAAGAGCAATGAGCAGTATAACTCTTGGTTTCACTTTCAAAATAAGCAATTGACTTTGTCCTGGATATCATGTATCATGAAAAGACTGGGGAAAATACGTTAACATGTGACTCAACCAGTAGTGTGTGACACTAACAATGCAAAGGTCAAGAGTTCAATGTCCAGAAACCTCTTTTACTAAAAAACTTTCTACCAGAGAAATGTGTTTAAAAAGTTGTTTGGATAAAAACATATATATGAGTAAATGACTGTTAGATTACTGCATGAAAAACAATAAACGTTACAAGATTACATCATTACAACAACACATACACGTGGAAAGGGTTTAGATTCTGAAGTCTCTGAAATAGTCAAGTCAAGTCACCTTTATTTATATAGCGCTTTTTACAATGCAGATTGTGTCAACTGTGCTACTGGCTGTCGTGTTGATGATGTCTTCACAATGGATAATCTAGTCGACTCGATCTCTGCTGATACTTCAGGGCTGCGTTGTGGTCGTAAAACTGCTGACATGGACTGAAATGCTAAGAGATTCTTAAATCCATGGTCAATAAACCCTGCCTGTAGCAACTCATGATAACAAAACTTTTTAATGTTTAATGGTCAAAAGAAGGCTTTTCCTCTAGAACAAGGTATAAGTGAAATTTCTGTGCTTTTAACAATGTTGTCATATTAAAAAAAATCACACGCTGCTGTTTATGATGTTTGTTCATTGTCCTGAAAATTCCATTCAGTGAAGGTGGCAGAACTAACAACCTCTCCTGTCCTTTTGTTGTTGTTCATGAAGACTAATGTAAGTGATTTTGGGGAGCAGTCCAGCTGAGTGTGTGGATGTTAGCACAAATGGTAACTAATATCACTTTGTAGAAGCAATATATAAACTTTGTGTTTCTTTAACTAATTATATAAGTTTCTTGTTTAGTTTAGTTTTGTTAGTGTGTGCTCCTCCTTCAGGCAGTAGAGGATGTTTTGTTATAAAGGCTTTGAGCTGTTTTAACTGAAAGCAACTTGCACTGACATATCTTAAAATATGCCATTGTTTTGTTTCAAGAAGAACACCAGTTGTTATGTCTGCATTAATTCTTCAAAATCTTAATTTATTACTTGGCATTGTCCATCCCAAACATGCAGCCTGGAGCGCCCTCCAGTGGCAACAGGTAAGAATTAATTAACCCAAAAACATCACAGTTTCTCCCCTCTTAATCAAATTCCCATGTACCCCAACTTCTAGAAACACATGGAATTTAATGTATGGAAATGACTTGATCTCTTAATAATGTTACCGAACACTATTAGTTGGTGTCACTCCAAATGAATGCAAACTATGAGGTATACAACACAGATACAACACAGGAATTGAATCGCTTGACAGCCCATTAATCAAAATTTGAATCGCTTGACAGCCCTAATATATATATGTATATTTATATTAAGGCTGTCAAGCGATTAAAATTTTTAATCCAATTAATTACATAATGTGGCAATTAATTCCTAAAGGTAATTTAGGGAGGAGCAAGCCCATCTAATCTTCCAATCAAACGCCAGAGAATATAAGCAGCTGCTTACCTCTCTTCAGTCTCAGCTGTTACAGTTCCATAAAGAAGAATGTCCGACACCCCAGAAATCCAGCTTTTCCCATCAGACGATGAACTCTCCTTTCTTCCCGAGACACATCTTGCGTAAGAATGGATCTTACAAATCCAAACACAGAGTGCTCTAGTTGCAAAATCCAGTGCTCATACCAACCGTGCTTCAGAAGACCACTCTATCCTCCACCCTCAAGATCACCAGTTTTAACTGCGTCTGGTCTGTCTTCTTCACAGACTTCATCTTTACATTCTACTGCTGCTAATCCACTGATTCCACCAATGACAAAATGGTCCGTCAACAGCCTATGTCAAGCCCTCTTCAGCTCTGGAATCCATTTCTCCCGCAGATCATCAAAAGCTCAACTCTACGACCTCTTCACTAACAACAGTTCCAGCATTCCAACAAACACTTCAACATCTCATAAAAGCAAGCCCTCATCAACTTCTGTTTCCCTTGCATATGTTTCCCAGTATGCCTTTGTAGACAGTTATCCAACCTACTCAGAGAACAGATCCTAGCGTGAGGCTGCCTTCGCTAGGAGTCAAAACCAATCCAGATCCCCCAACCCATCTAGTAATAGCCCAAGCTCCAAAATCTACTTCATACGTCCCTCACTCAAGCAGTCACCATAACCAGATTTTCACTTTAATTTCAGGAATTGGCCTCACTGTTCCAATACTTTTGGAGGGGAGCGTATTTGATTTTATAAACTTGTGTTATATGAAAAGAAAAAAGGAGGAATAACCACTGGCTAAACAAGAAATTTTATTTTATGAATATACAGGGGAAGACCCTTTAAAATTAAAATAATTAACAGACTATAATATGTCTGAACACTAGAGGCTGACATTTTATTGGGAATCCCCCAAGATGGCAAACAAAATCACTATTAATCACATGATTGGGATGGGACAGGAAAAAATGTCAGCAGGAGTGAGCAGAACTGGGAATCGTTATAACACCATTATTCCCAGCTTTATACACAAATATACTGTTTATAAAAATAAAATATATATTTTAATTTTGAACTCAACTCTTGTTCCCTTTCTCTTCATGCTCTCGTTTGCTTTGGTGTGGCTGGTTAAGTGAATGACGTGCTCCACATCCGTAACAGTTGGTGGCGGTAATGCACCAAGTTGGTATGCCAATGCCAAACCGTTTGCTATTGTTGATATCTGGGACACGGTTCCACACACTTCTTAAAACGTTTGCTTTTCTCAGCCATGATTTACCCTTTTAGTGTGATCGCGCTTCAAACAGACAGTCCCTGAAGATGAAAAGAGAATAGAATTTTTTTCATAAACATACAAAGTTTTACTTTACTGGCTCAGGGGTCCCGTGGTCATTAAAAAGGACTTACTGAGAGAGAATACTTGGCAAGAAGATCGCAAAATGTACATAGACATAGCATGAAGAAGAGCAAAATTGAGTCTGGCGTGAAAGAGCGAGTGAGAGTGAGCAAGTATTCTGAACTGGCAGTGGAATGCCAAGGTTTACCCCGTGGAGGTTGGATGCCGGGGCTGTAGGGGGTGGCAGGGAGACATCCCTGATATGCCACTGCCCCCCGATGGGAGATGTACTGGTATAGGGCGAAACATCGGTGAATGTCGGCTACCAGCTGACATAATGGCATCAAAAGATGTACATCAGGTGGAAATGCCATGCAGGTATAACATCTCACCTGTGTTATAAATTATGCAAGCCAGCATTGTTTTTGGGACTTTGTTACACACCTCACATGGGATGTTATTTTATTTTGTTTTTTGCCTTTGTTGTCATTCGTACTGGGAATAAACGGAGAAGAAAACCTTCACATTCTAATGAACTTGTTTTAAGTTCTTCTTACGAATTCCCACAAGGCTTTCCACTGGATTTGATTAAAAGTTTTTATAGAAGGTCTTGGTCTCTATGACAGATTTGTTGTTTTTTGTGTGTGGCCCTTACAATTCTACATCTGAATTAATAAAGTAGGTCACATAGTTTTCCATCATTGGATATCATTAAGACCATTCATGTTACTTAGAAAATAGTTTTTTGTGTGTGTGTTTTGTTTATGGCACCTTTCACTTTGGACTGCTGGTCGTCTGTGCTTTACCTGTAAGATTGTCAGATGGACTAACACTTGTACAGTTTTATTTTAAAGAGGTACTCTGAATGCAGTTTCAATCAGAGGTGTTTACGAATCTGCTCAACAGTGCTGAAAGTGTCACATTTTTTTACATTTCAGTATTGACTTAGTAATGTGGTCAGTACTTTTGACAAAACTAGTGGGAACATTTTTGCAAAACGAAAATACGTATCGGCATGTGTGGCACTGAGTGGTGCTAAAAAGTGTGTTCAGTTTTTTTCCTAAACAGATAAACGTAAATATGGTACGTTTTATATTATGTTGGTTTTGTATGCATCACTGCAGTTCTGATTTGAAATGTGAGTGGCACTAAAAATCTAACGCTCCATTATGTTTTAAAATAACACACCGTCTACACTATACCTAAACCTCCCCGATAGTGTTAAAAAAAGCAAATATGACATAAAAACGCAATTGTAAGTATGCTTGTTTTTGATCTCTCATCTTCAATCGTGAGTCATGTTTCACAAGATTCATACCCTAGCCTTCCGCATCCTAAGTACAATTCAGTACCAGTTGAGCTACTGAGCAAGCTTATTACAACAGAAAAGCGAAACATATGGAGCTGGTTAAGCGATACAAAGTCCAAAATGTATTTGTTTACAAATCATGCACTTTAGTAAAAAAGTGTAAGTGTTTGAGATCATAACAATATTGTGCAAGGATGTATGAAAACAAGTCTTTATGCATCCATAATCTGACCCTGTTATCATAACAGTGTATGACAATGATTAAAGGTGCTTGCTGTTTTACTGCCTCTAGTGTTCATTTCTGTTGGAAACTGCAGTGATATGTACATATTGGTACATATTTTGCATTTTGCAAAAATGAAGATGTGTGTGGAGCAAGTGGTGGCTTGTCATTGTCTTACTAATTGCGTCATCAGTTATGCGCTTCTGTTGGCGTTTGGTGACAAGGGAGTGGATCAAACCTCTCCCGTCCCACTTCAACAAAAAAAAAAAAAAACCTCATCCCATCCCAATCCCAAGAAAAAACTGTCCTGTCCTGTGCATTTCAGTCAGTCAAATAAGTATTTGATCCCCAAGCAAAACGTGGTGGAGAAACTCTTGTTGGCAAGCACAGATGTAAGACGTTTCTTGTAGTTGGTCACCAGGTTTGCACACATCTCAGGAGGGATTTTGGTCCACTCCTCTGTACAGATCCTCCAAGCGACAGCCAAGAAACCTTAAAGTTTTTTGCTTTGCTTCAGTCTCCGAGCTGTAATGCATACATGATATAGAGTCTTATCCGTACATCTTAGCCTATTGGTCTAAAGTGAGTCAGGGGATCTTACTGATCTCTCATCATTCCTTCTGGTGGACTTGCACCCAGATATACACACACACACACACACACACACACACACAGTACTGTGCAAAAGTCTTAGGCCTGTCAGTATTTTCATCCCCCAAAAAAGGTTTTAAGCCAGTTATTTATATCTTTTGCTGTAGTGTGTCAGTAGGAAATATCAGTTCACATTTCCAAACATTCATTTTGCCATTTTTTTTTATAATAATCCAGTGAGATTTTTGAATACACAAGGAGTCTGACAATAGTCGGTGCTCCACACAGAGATCAGGGGTCTCATTTATAAAGCGTGCGTACGTACAAAACAGGGCTGGAAACGTGCGTACGCCAGTTCCTGCGCAAAGGTTGTGATTTATAAAAAACAAACTTGACGGGAGAACGTGCGCACCTTTAAGCAAATTTTGAGCCGTGCGTACGAACATTTTGGAGACAGAGCAGTTTGGCGACACCGATGGTGAGCTGAGGGACTCATGGCAGATGAAGGAAAACCACTTTAAATCCTCGTTATGAGTCCTAATTATAAATACAATGCATGTTCACAATAACAGTTTAAATAATAATAATAATAATAATAATAATATTAAAAAGATTTAAACTCGCGTGGAAACGTTTTCATTTATACACATTTACATTATTATTACACGTTCACTAATGGCGATAAGCACTGAAATTACACGCAGTCATTACGGAGAAGTTAAACAAATGTGATATGAATTGAGATAGTAGATGTGCTACTTTCGATCACTTTTCCTGTGACACGCTGCTTTAATGACAGCGAGGAGCGCTGGGAGAACAATCTTTAAACTAAACTGCAGATGTGACAAAATATTTTAGCGAGAACGATGATCAGTGATGCACACTTAACTTGGATATTATGGAAGACACTGCTGGATTCGGTGGTAAAACGGTCCGTTGTCCTGTTTGAATAGATCCAATGATAATAGCTTACTGTATAACTGCAGCTGCAGGAGGTGTTGATGTCGTGTGAAGGATCTTCAAACAATTACCACTGTATTTGAAGGATATCATTTGAGGAAAATGGTAAGATTTGCATGTTTGTCAGTGACGCACAGAGTCAGACAATTGTATTTACACTGCAATAAATAAGTAGGCCGATCTGTTAAAATAGCCTATAATCATCCTAAAAGATATGTTCACCTTATCAGCAAAACTGCATAAATTTGATTCGAATTGTTTAAAACAATTAAAATACTATTTGGCCAGTGGAAATGAATGAATCAACTCTATTCTAAAACCTTTATCTCAAGTATTTTATACAATTTTGTTTTTATGTATTTTTTGATATATTCATGCTAAAACATAAAGAGGATATTGGATGATTTATAGTCCATATCTAATATTTTCCAATGTCTTGTACCTTTGACGGTGTTAACCATGGTGTCACGTGGATGGGAACGTGTATGGAAATGATATGCAGATGAGGTTATGCATAGTAAAACTAGGCGTTGTAAGCTCCATATATGGTGATTTCGGGGAGGAGAGAGGGTGGAGATGCACGTACGCACAATCTCCCGCTTACTGGGATTTATAAAGGGATTTGTGTGAAGGTTCTGGCGTCACATGATTTTATAAATCTAATTTTTTTTTCATGCGTACGCAGAATCTAGCTTTTGTGTGTACGTACACTTTTAGGATGAAACAGTGCCGGATTGGGACTCATTTTCAGCCCTGGAGTTTCATGCCTTAGACCGGCCCACTTTAATTCGCGACTGACTATATTAAAATAATGTAATTATAACCTCAGTATATAAGTCTGCAATAGTGCACTGTTCTCTACAGCCTTGTAATTAATTGTATTTTTCCAAAATATCTTCAAATACCCATGATAGTACAAAAAATGCTAAAATTTGATATAGAGTCATTTTTATTGTATAATAATGATTTTATAATGTGAACCATTGATTAATTCTCTAGCCATGTAGTGGCTGTAGTTAAAAATGTGTAATTTTAATTTTAATTTAATTAAGTGTTTGCTTTCCAGTAGATGGTAGTAATCGTCCACTAAACCAGGCACATTTTTCATGTCTATCACTATGAATGAAATTTAGAAATCTAGATCTTTATTAAAGTGGATTTAACATTAAATTTTGCTATTTTATATAAATGTATATACTTAAATTATTACAAATTGAGGCAAATAAATAACACAAAATACCATAATCCTACAAAATTGCACAACTTTACAGTAAAATATTAAAGTAGGCTATTACGTTTGTTTAACCATCTGGGTTAAATGCAAAAGCCACACACTGTGTCTCTCTTGAACACATATAAACACACACACACACACTCACACACACACACACACACACACACACACACACAGAGAGAGAGAGATGTGAGACTGGTAAGACTGTAACAGAGAACATTAAGAACTGTGTCTGTGAGTGTTCAGTTCTCAATGTTCTGTTACAGTCTTACTAGTCTCACATCTCTCTTTGTGTGTGTGTGTGTGTGTGTGTGTGTGTGTGTGTGTGAGTGTTCATCACCTGTTTATAAAAACAAAACACCAATCACAGCATCTGTTTATAACACTTATTTTATTTTTTTATTTTTCTATTTTCCATTTACTGTTTTATAATTATTATACTTTTGTTGTTATTTAGTTTTTTTGTTCATAATTGCTGTTGCCTTTTGAAGATGAGTTACTGTTCATTGAATAGTACAAAAAACAGATTTAATGATAATGTTTATTATAAAAGGTTTATAAAAAATGTTATGATGAATGAATTATTTTGAGTTATTTTATTTTCTTTGGCGCCGCCCGCGTCCCTTCTTCCCTTCCTCCCTGTATCTTGTACGTCTGTTCCTGTAAATATTATATATTTTTTCCACTATTCTTGTCTGTTTACGTTTACCATCATACCTTTATACCGTTACCTTGTATTCACACTTAATAAATAATTGCATTGTTCTTTCGCCTTCGTGGTTCTTTGTTCCACAATGTTTATATGCGTTTCTTTTTAATGTCAATTTTTATGTTTTGCCCCTGTACCCCTAGACCTTTTCAGGGGTCATAACAATACGAGTCACAGATTTTAGGTCTAAATAACTACATTCTCCCCTACAAAAACTTACCATGACATTCGCTGCAAGTGGAGTGATACAAACGGTGAAAGTGGGAGAATATCACACAGCTGGAAAATGCTCTCAGCCAATTAGATTCAAGAACCAAAACAAAGTGTTTTAGAAATTAATTTATCCTATTGTCATTTTCTTTGTTCTAATTATATTACCGACTGTTTACTTATTTACTTTTTACTTATGTTTATTTAGAACTTTTTACTTATCGGCAAGTATTTGTTTTGCTGTGGTTTGCTTAGTCTATATGATTTTGGTCATAGTGTCCATTCTAAGGAAATTAGGCCCACCATTCTGGAAATTGCCACCACAAAATCAGGCATTTCAGTTATCGCAAAAAATCACACACATGCACAAAACAAAATCCAGGTGGGACTGATAAATTATTTCTGTAGGATGAAGAGATACAGATCAATGATCAGCAAGATACTCTTAAAAAGGTATTATTTTACTTTCTACATTTACTACATTAACAAAACAATTTTGAGTCACATGATATTCATGGGTTCTGTCTGTCTCAGTGCTGAAACTCTTTAACCAAACTTACATGTATAGACAGATCAGAACTTATGAATATAGTGTATTATACTAACTTTATACAGTAATCTACTGCAAATATCAAACACACATTAGTCCTCATTAATACAGGTTCATATGTTAATTATTTTTCATGATTTTCATCTTAAATCATATGCTGAAGGTTCAGAATTATTGGATTCACATTCTTCAAAGCTCCTGTTATTTTAAGGGAAACAGCAGGAAACCACTGAAAGTGCTGTGGTTATTCTCGTTATCATATATCCTCCTGCCAGCCTTAAGTCTAACAAAGACAACATCTCCAACCTCCAGGAGCAACACAACTCCATTCGAGGAGTTTAATGCACCCTGAGGCTGTTCATCATATGCTGAAACCACAATCTCTCCATTCTTAATAATGTATACACTTGCTGCATTTCCGGCAACACCATATACAGAGACTCTGAACATGTACGCTCCTTTCAGTGGGGCTGTGAAAACACCTAAATCAAATAACAAGAGAAACGGAATCAGCTGTTTCCTGTATGATTGCTGAATTACCAACCATACTCATTTAATTCTCTTATACACATTACACAACTGCAGAGAGGTCTGAATGGAGCAGAAGGGTTTCATTACTATAAACTGAGTTTTATGACTCCATTTCATTGATAATTACCTGTAATTGGGTTGTAGGCGTTCCCTATGTTTGTGAAGACGTTCCTGTAGGTTAGTGTGATTTCAGTGGTAAAAGGACCAATATATTCATCGCCAGATTCCACCAGTGAAGCTGAAAAAGCTATTTCTCTGTCTGTTATTGAAAAACATAAGCAATATTGTGATATATTACTGTATTACACTGAGAATGAATACACTGAATTTAACATCATTCAAGCACACTTTCACCTCTATTTTCCTTTCTCAACTCCACTTGACTCAGAGTAAGATTTGAAATTTCTGTGAAGGAATAAAGATTCTGTTAAATGACATTTACACTGATTATTGTAATAGATAACACAATTTACACAGTATACACTCAACTTTACACTAACATTTACACTATACAATGTATTGCATTGGTGTTTTACTTTGAGGATCATTGATAAAAGAGTGAATGTTTTGGTGAAGTACCATCATTTTTCTTCATCATCTCATCCCTCAGTTCTCTGATGTTTTCTTTCTGCTCTGTAACGGTGGCGGTCAGTTCTGTAAGTAGTAAACTAAATTTAAACTTCCATAACTTTTTCATAATTTTTTGAAGTGCTTTCACTTGAGCAATAATTTGCTGAGTATCTTCTTTAAAACAAACTTGTGTCTATATTCCCAAGCATTCTTGAAGAGCTGAAGAAATATAGATTCACTTTCTTAATCTTTGTCAAACTAGTAGATTAGACAGCTGACATCACAGTATGAGTAATATGGTGTTATAAATATGCATTTCTCATAAAAAATGATTGCATTTAATTTTATTCTGGGACTACCCTGTCATGTATGTAGTGTCCATCACGTTACCTTTGTTTTCTGTTCTTAGTCGCTCCATTTCAGTCCCCAGAGATTTCATTATTGTTTCCATGCTCTTTATTTTCCCCAGTTCTTCAAGGATGTTTATTTTTGATGAAAATACATCATCTGCCGATATAGCCCACACATTGAGCATTAAAACCGTTATAAAAATCAACATTGTTGTGCTCTCGGTTTCTAGCGATGTACTGAATCAACTGAATTAACGTTCTCTTAGTTTTAAAGACAACTTGCGTAATTGTTTAAACTGTCCAATAGACTTTAGACTGCAAATATGTTTTGGGTTACGACTGTAACCTTTGTTTCCTCAGGAGGGAATGAGATGTGTCAAATGAGGACACTATGGGGATGCCTCTGTGTGACTGCATCTGAAGCATGCATGCAACTAGTCCATTTCGGATTGGTGCCGCATCACCATGTGACGTGTGACCGCGAACCACAGAAGCCACATAGGGAAGCTGGTACATTTTAAAGCAAGGTCCTCACAGGCATTCACGAAGTATGACAAAAGGACTCAGCGTCTCATTCCCTTCCCAGCGAACAAAGGTTACAGTCATAACCTGAACTTGTGCTGCATCAAATGACGATACTGTGTGGAAAGAGATGCCCACTGCATTATACTGAATAATTTCTGTCCTTGTGTGAAACTGTACAGGAATAACTCAGGACGAGAGCACTTGAGCACCAGGTGTAGAAGGAAGGTCCAAACTGTAACACCTTATAAAGGTATTTGGAGAGGCCCATCCCATCCTGAGCATCAAACACTGAAGGGAGACCCCTGACAATAAGGCTTTAGAAGTTGCCATACTTGATTTGAAGGCGCTTAAGAGAGAAATTGCCTCCACTTTTTTGTTTAGAGGCCAGGTTCCCTCTTGGATCATTCAAAATACCAGTAACTGATCGGTCTTCCCTCACTGAGAGCCATCCTTTACGAAAAATAAGTATACTTATTTTTCCTTTAGAAAGGGAACTCTATTCTGCATTTGAAACGCTTTGGGGAACGTCACACATGAACCAATGTCTGAAAGCCAAGTATCAAATCTCTCCAATCCTATTGGCCGGCGACAGCCTATAACATCATCATAAGGCGACCTGGAAGTATATAAAGAGTGCCTAGAGAAACAGTCAGCATCTTTTCGTCTTTTGGGACTGTTTTGTCTGGTAAGGGAATCTTATATTATGCCTTACAAACGTTTCAGAGAATGTGATCATCCGTGTCCCAGGTTTCTGACACTTTATACACATTCTGGGCGTTTTCTGTCTGGGAGAGGAGCACGCATAGACAGCGCTTGAGGGCGCTGTCTGTGTTTACCTGTTATTTACTGTGAGCGTTTCGTTTGGCACTCTTCTCGAGGGAAGAGGTGTCCGCATCTGTGCCTGATGGTTCTGGCCCTGTTTGTGCTGAGGCAAAACGGCGGCTGCAATCATGGGGCTTGCAGGTGACCTCCTTGGTAAGTTTGAGAGAGTTGTATTCTCTCTCAGCTCCCCCTGAGGCTGACGAGGATGAGTAGTTGGATGACGATGACGTCCGTTTTTTGACATCATCTTCGGCCCACTTTTCCGGTTTGATAATGAGAGGCTCTTTTATTCTTAAAAGAACCCTAGATTCCACCCTTTCATGTGGAAAATGAGGAGTCTTCGAGCCTGAAGGAAGGTAAGCTGGGTCTTTTTTTTTTTTTTTTTAAATATGTCGACATGTTTTCCATGTATAGTTTTTCTGAGCATGTAGACAGCCAGGAGGTCTGGTCAATCTTGAGCTGAGGCTCAGAGACAGAGCCAGAGGTTCAGTATTGTCTTGAAAAGTCTTTATCTTTATGTTAAAGCCATGGTTAGCGACCTCTAGAAGACATGCCGTTAGTTCCTGAATGTCCTGTTCTTCTTTGGATTAATTTCTGTGGACTAAATGTGCACAGACCGCCCTCCGGCTGCAAGTATGAATTGAAAACACAGCATCCAGCGCTCACAGTTGATGACAATAAATATTGAATAAATATTACTCCTCTGTATAGAAAATTGACATAAACATATGAGAATCCATCAATATTTCTCCAAATGTGCATGCTTTTAAGCTATAAGCCTATATGAAATACCACAGGGGTAACGTAATTGTTCAGACACTTTGCATCACAGAAATACATTATATTTTAAAGTATATAATAGAAAACCATTATTTTATAATAATTTGTCACAGTATTGCAGTTTTTTTGTATGTTTGATATATGATGAGCTTGAGACATGATCACAGAGGGTTTTTTCACAGCCTACCTGACTGAAAGGCCTCATTATTTATGCAGATCATTAGAGGTTCTTTTGTCTTCTCAGGTGTAAATGACCCATTATTCATGATGATTCATGCCTCCACGCATACTGTGTGTTACGCACACTGAGTGTGCGTCATGTTTATGTATGTGTGGTAGTCTTGTCTTGTGTGTTCCAGATCCCATTGGTCCATCAGCCTGTCACTCTGATGACGTCCCCGGTTCATGCAACCAATCATCTTTCAACGCCCCGGTTAAAAACCCTGTATCTCCTCCGCGTTTCCAGCTGTTTTCTGCTCAGTTCGCTCATGCTATTTGGTTGTTTGGTTTTTGCACTGTTGTTGTTGCTCTGAGATTTGTTCATTGTATATTGTACGTGTGTCTATTACCCGTTTGAAGAGTCTTTTGTTGAGCTTGTTTTGTACAGTGTATAGTAGCGTTTTACTGTCAGTCTGTCTTTTCAGTCATCACGTTGTGTGTGAGGCTGGGAAGGTGTGGGCAGGTAAGTACATCGCGCGACATACATTGTGCAACACGTAGGACATTTTTGTTTTCTGTATTAGACACACTAGTTTAGAAGAGAGTGCCACCCACTGTATGTTTTGGCTGCCTTTTTGGGTTAGATAGAATAGGTTAGTTAGGGCGTTTCTACGCCGAAGACCTTTTTCTTTCTACATTTTCTTTTTGGTAGTCAGCTTAGTTTGGTAAAAATAGTTAGCTGTGTTTTGTTTTATTTATTTCTTTGATTTGGCACCTCTCGAGCTCCCCTTCCCACCTGTTTTTTCTGTTAACTGTTGTTTGTTTTCTTATATTGTAAATACTGTAAATATTGATTCCACTTTCACTTGAGCACTGTGCACAATAAAAAAACACCCTACACAGTTTTCTTGTCTCTCGGCCTTCTTATCACTCTTGTACACGCACACACACACTTTCAAAAGTGATACTTCTTAAATTTAGCCCTAGTCAAACAATAAATAAAACATCAAAAAGAAAGTAACACTGTGTTTCTTGACAAAAAGTGTCTTACAAAAACTAAATCAATATATTGTTTCATATGAAGGAGTAGGCAGGATAATTTTTACTTCATTCTGAAGCAAAAACTCTAGTCTACAACCTCCAGTACCCAGAAGTATTGTGAACACAGATTTAATATACTTTTATTGGCCTTATTTCAGTGACTTAAGTTTTTTGTTTTTTCAATAACCATGCATAAACATTATTCCTTCAAAAACACAAACATGTAAATACATGTTCCTCACATATTATTGTAGCCTAGTTCATGCTGAATACAGTGGAATTACACTTTTGTCATTAATATTTTTATGAACTGAACTGAAAAAAGCACAAATGTCAGGGCATGTCAAAACTTCTCCAGGCCCCAAATCATCCTCAGACTCCAGAGGGTTAAGCTCAGGAGAGCAAACCTTCACTCCAAGGTATCTTCGTTGCCTTCTGCACCTACACCAGGGCCTCATCTGCGTGTTCCAGATTTTAGGACCCTTTGGTGCTCCAGGAGATCAGCATCAAACAGAGCTTCGTGTTCAAGTCTGTTGAAACAGATTCTGGCTCCTCTCCCCACTGCTTTGTTATCCAGCACAACCAGTGGAGGACGTTACCGTCATCGGACTCGACCAAGTGGAACGTAAATATCACTAAACCAAACCTCTTTCCAGAGACCTTGGCATTGTTGTATATTATCAGTATATAATTTCCTAATTTCCATTAGATGTAATATAGCTGATGTTAGTTAATAACAAATAATCTTTCGTTTATTTGTTTGGTGCATAATAAGGTTCTCCACCTTATTATTTTCAGAGAAACAGTTTATCTTTCCATAAGATAACGTAACTCTTCCATAGCCACACCCAACTTAATCACTTGTATTCTATGTCTCTTATGCACTTTATTCCTTTATCATTCATGGTATTCATTAGTTGTGTTAGTTATTCTTGTTTATCTTTTGTTAATAAAATGTAATTTATTACGCTTGTGTCTTCCTTGTGCTGATAATACAGAAGAGGCTCTACAAGTTAGCAATCTCACCAATCTTTCAGATAAATCAGCTGACCACTTTACATTAATTCTAAATGAATAAACTGTTGTTTAAATTCAACTCAAAAAAAAATTAAGGCAACATTTTCCAACTACTTTTTGTAAGTTTAGTGAACTTCTTGGTATTTTGAGTTGGTAAAAATCAATATTATGTATTTTACTGTAAGCTAAAAAAATGAAGTAGAGTCTACAAGATAAAGCAAAACATTTGAGTTCAACCATTGTGACAAAGAGCAGCATATTGACCAAATCATACTTAGTTAAAATAAGTACTATTTAAAATAAAAAATTAAACTTTTTGATTTTAATTAATTAATTTACTCTCAATAATTTAGACAAATTATTTCTTTAATCCACTTGAAATAATTAGTTAGCATTGCCATAACTTTAATAAATAAGGAAAGAGAGGTATTCGTTTCCAACGTTTATTACTATAACAGCTGCCATATACAAACAATTGGGTGCACTAATTTTCTGTAATCAATTTTAATGTTAATGTAACACAATAATGGTAATGTAAACATTTTAACATTAAAAATGACAGAAACTTCTGTAACTGTTTTATATAACATAACTTCTGAACTGCAGCCAATTAACAATTAAACATTCAGAACAATCTTCTGAAAAACTCTGAAAAACACAACAAGATTGCCATTTATGAGTGTGAGGCTGGCATTTGACCAACTAACTCAGAAGTTTGTAGTTTAGTGTCATGAATTGGGAGGAAGGCTTTGGGCGCAGTGTGTCAAGTTCCGCAAAAAGTCTTTGGAACACCTCAAATGTTTTGCAGAGTTGTGGTGGATACTGCAGGGGCCCGTTCTTCGTACGTCGCTAACTCAGTTAGCTGGATTTGATTGTTGACGATTTGGCATGATCTTGGATCGTTTGGTTCTTCGAAGCTCATCCTAGACTTGCTGTCATAGCAACAGGTCCGTAAGCTCAAACCTGCTCGGGAGCAGGCTTATTTCATGTAAACAGGATTAGATTGCATCTTTTTAAGCGGAGGTGATGTTTAAAGTCTGTCCCAGCCTCTGCTACTTTCCCACAAGAGTACCCTAATGTAAACCAGGGACAATAATAATGATTTAAAAATAAATTTGCAAATAACACTATAATGCCGTGTAGTGTCATAATATAGACACCGACAGTTTTACTCTGTGAGAGATTCATTCGTGAGGGAATAATTACGTAATATTTTTTATTGGAGTTTTACACACATGATGTACAAATGTCTATGCCATACATGCATTTGTCCATTTGAACCGCGACATATATTATGGGAGTGGCTTGATGAAGCGCAGGAGATGCAGATAACTTGATCTTGACCCTTAAGAAACTTTAATTAATGCTGTCAAATATGCTTCAAAGGTAAATTAGTTGCTAATTACAACATTGAAATAAAAAATTGAATGTACAAATAATAGAAATTGTGAATATAGCCTAAATAATTGGGTAATCATGTAAAAAAAAAAAATAGTGCACATTTCATTTATCTAACATTTATGTCGTTCTTCTGTCATTTATTCGCTTGGCTGTTTCCTTATAAATGTCTAGAAATTCGTCAAGTTTTTCGTCAGGTGTCTTTTCTCATTCTATGATGTCATTACGTTGCCGTCTTCACTCCAGCCAATCGCTGCATTGCTGATCAATGTTTCTACTATCGATACATATCCCCTTTTAAGCCAACACATGAACGCGCAATTATCTCAGATAACTCAATCCAGCGATACTAATCATACACAACAGGTGTGTTCGAAGAACCCAATTAGCCGGATCATGATTAGCACGATGATATCATCTTGGATGTGTCATTTGATCTCGGATGTAATAAGCGACGTACGAAGAACGGGCCCCAGGCTCAGAGCATATGTCATCCCCAGAAGCAGTCAACATGCCCTGGCCAGATTTCCAAGATCAATAAGCACTGGGATTCCCTCAACGATGATGCCCACTGCATCTGGTTCTCGTGTGGCGACACGATATCAGTTCGCCAATTATTTAATTATTTAATTGTGCTGCCGACCAATGAGGAAAAGTGAATTACGTGACAAACTATTTAAGGAGGGGTTTTTCATGTGAATGACGCGGAGGAAGTGAGTGCAAACCTGTACTAACGTGAACGGAAGTGACTGGTGAAATGTGCGCTGTGCGAGGTCCAGTTATGAGAAAGTGCTCTGGCTGAAGGCTAAAAGAAAGTGCTCTGGTGCAAATGAGTCTGCGTGAGGTGAAAAAGTGAGCAGTGTCCAGACTGAGTGGCTTATACTTCCTGGGGGTTGATTGCCGTATCGGAGTGAGCGAGAGTGCAGCTGTGAGGCAAAGACTCCCTCATAGCTCTCTACTACGACGGCCGGCAACGGCGCGTGCCTTGGATTATGCCTCCTCAAATGTTCTTCTGGTCCGTGCTGCAAATGTAGGGCTAACAGCTCTGGTGTTAACTACTCACCTGCTACTCATCTGACTCGGGGACTCCCTCGTGGCTCTCTGCTGCGACGGCCGGCATCGGCACGTGCCTTGGATTGTGCCTCTTCAAGTGTTCTTCTGGTCCGTGCTGCAGGTGTGGGGCTGGCGGCTCTGGTGCTGACTACTTACCTGTTACTCCTCTGATGCAAGACCAGCGGCTCCGGGAGTCTGGGTACAACTCGACGCACACACATTACACACACACAGGCACACCAACGCACTTCAAAATAGTCATGCCCTCCCTCACATACATGCACGTTTTTTCCTTTGTTTGTTGTTTGGAGATTGTTTTGCTCTAATGTGAAACGGTCTGAATGTCTAATTGATGTGGACATTGTATATTGTGAACGGGTTTATTGTGATAAAGAGACACTATTCATGCATGTTTAGTACGCTGTTTTGGAGAATGTTGGGATTGAGACTTTGTGTATACCAATGCATAGGAACTCGCCAATGGACAAATACGTTCCCACATCCCCAGTCAAGTGGTTACACTTTTTAGAGTTGTGTCTTTGCTATGTTTATTACTATTATTATTATTTTTTTTTTCTGTTCTTTTGTGGAGGTGTTTGAAATGCACAATGTATGTTTGCTATGGTGATATGGAATACATGATGCTTAGTGGGTTTTCTAAAAAAATAAATTTGCAAATGAATTGATTCAGTGAGTTTGGTTTGATTCTGCCTTTTCAAGTACATAACATATCATATGTAACGGTGGTTTTTAAAATGAGCTATCCGGAGTTAATTTATTGACCGGATTAAAGGCCTGTCTGGCGCCCGAACAAATATATGAAATTACATTTTAAAAGTTGAGGGGCTACCATCGCTACACACGGCAGACATATATCTGCATATTGCGCATTTTCAAGTCCTCGTGGACACTGCTCTCCGTTTTTCCCTGTATGAGACATAAACAGAACAATAAGTGGCAACAGAGAACGATCTTCAAAAGCCTTCAGTAAAATCGCACATTAAAAGTTCACAAAAGGTTTTAAGTTTGGTCGAGCCAGCTCCAGCACAAAGTATGGCCTGTTGAACTGGCTTCATAGTACAGCTTTAAGTAGAGACTCACTCGCCACAACAAACCTGCTAGACTACATCACATACACAAGTCACCTCCAAGGCCTAAATCCTTAAAGGGGGAGAGGGGTTCAGCTGGTAACGCATAGGTGTGGTTAAGTAAAAGTATCTGAAAGCCACTCTTACAGTTATATCATCAGATGATTATGACTCCTGCATTATTGTAAAACAAGGATTTTACTTCTGTGAAGCTGCAGTTGAAAAAATGACAGTATTTTTTAAATCAAGTCTACTAGCCACTGGAAGACCAAAAGGTAAATGTTGGACACTGGTTCCTGCACATACATTTGGGTGTTTGTAGGTGTGTTTTTGAACCTTTGACAGCGCCAGACTAGCCATTTCCACCCAATTATAGTATTTGTTCTAAGACAAGCTAAGCAATCCCCAACTCAAGCTCCGTACTAAACTCAGACATAAGATTGATATCTGGGGAATAAGTGCTTTCCCCCCCAAAAAAAAAGTCAAACTATGCTTTTTAAACAATACTTACATAGTAGTCAGAGATGAGCTCTTGCCCACTCTCTCCCAAGTATTCAATGAGGCATCTCGGAGTCACATCTCTCTTCACCACAGAGATACTTGGATCCTATAGTTGGTGAATAATGAAAAACTGAATCTTGCAGGCAATATAACTACAAACAACATACAATGCAATTATCAGTGCAATTACCTTACCTACTCCATGAACTCCTCCTCCCAGTAGATCTGATGGTCTTCTAATAAAGCAACACAAATGAAAGAAGAGTTTATTTATGAAAATATCAGGATCATTGCTGTTATTGCAATGCAAAAGTAATATTTAATCTTTCTACTTGAACAAATGTTTTTAAAATATTTCAGACAAATATATCAACAGATTAAGTTAAAGCGTTTAAAAAAACTGATAAAACAATGTTATAGCGGACTAGGTCCATAAACAGCTGCTTTGCTGAACACTCAGCATGCAGTCCTATCTTTCTACTTTAAGTCTAACAACTTTTTTACCCTCATTCAAAACAGAATGCGAGGAGAGAGCAACACATGTATATTTAGAGAGATGCCAGGAATATATTAAGTCCTCATCATTTTCAATCATGCAGGGACAACAACAGTAACTACAAACCTAGCAGTTAACGAAACTTTTAATGTTAATGTCAAGACCTTCGGTAAGGCCTCATGCGGCGCCTGCAAAACTGACAAACTTAACGTTTATAGTGCAATAAATGCGTGCTCATTCGGCTAAAACCTAACTTTATGCAATGAAAATAGTTACTTACTTCGGTTGCACGTTGTATAAAGCCCTCAAAAAATCCACAGAAATCCAACACTGGTCTGATACAGGTGACAACGAGCAACGATCCTGTTGTTCTGCTGCAGCATGTGGGCGGGTTGTGAGTTTTACTTTGTATAAACACTTAAATAGAGTTTTGTAGATGCTATTTATTGTGAAGGTCAGTAAAATAATTTTTTGATAGGTAATAATAAGTTACAAAAACATTCACACTTTTTACTTATGTAAAACTTAAATGAATTAAAAAAAAAAAGGGAATCAATTTATTGGAAGAAATATACTTTTTAAAATTAATTCCTTCAGACAACACCCTTGAATGGCTTTTTACAGTTGGGAGTGTTCTCAAACTGCCAAGGTAACAGACCTTGACTGGTGCCCTGAACTAGGGAAAAAGGGGGAAGTGGTCGTCTGATGTACTCATAACCACACCTTAAGAGACGTGTGATCCAAAAATCACAACATCAGCGGTGACGTGAGTACCAATCCCTATTTTACTTAGCGTCCTTGGATGGACAAAGTAAAAATCACTACACAAGCCAACATTGTTTAATCCTGAAAAATGCAGAGAAACAATAAGTGTGTAATATTTTAAAGGGGTGGTTGCATGCGATTTCACTTTTTTAACTTTAGTTAGTGTGTAATGTTGCTGCTTGACCATGAACAGTATCTGCAAAGTTACAGCGCTGAAAGTTCAATGCAAATGGAGATATTGTCTTTTAAAGTTATGGCAGTTTATTGCCTACAAAAACAACTGGTTTGGACTACAACGAGCTTCTTCCCGGGTTGGTGACATCATAAACCCTGCAAAACACGCCCCTGGGAATACGCAACAAAGTGGGCGAGGCCATGTCATGCAGCACAATGAAAGCGGAAGTGTTGTGTACACCGGACGCGAGAGGCGCGACGCAGCGCGATGCGTCAAAAGATAAAAGAACCCATTATAATCTGTGATATTTTCTACACTGGATGCGGCGCTGAAGACAGATTCCAGAATCTACACAAGTTCAATGCTGGATTTACACAAAGGCTTTTACTGAAAGATGGAGCAGTTCCCACTTTAAAAGCAGAAGCCCTGTTTATTGGCTTCAAACTGTAAGTACGTTTTATTGTTTGCACATGTCTTTTAAACCTATAGTGCTATTTTTAATGCATCAAGGACATATACAAAGAGCAACTCGTTTTTGCTTCACTAGCCAGTTAGCTGTATTATAGTGCATAGTTCTCGAACAAACACCAACAAACGTCTATGTTCATAGACAAACAGTTGTTCATGCTGTAAATTAAACACTACCTTTACAAAAATGTGACTACTCAGTCATGTATTCGGCTACAGTAAAGCTTTAATCAGGATAAAACTGTATATTGAAAGCTAACAAACAGCAGTGACAGCATCTAAACACTTTGACACAAATACAAAATGAAATACCATTCATAAACGTCCTTTAAAAGCCGTGATTGCTGTTCATCTGGGTCTGATTCGGGCTAAATTTGATACAGCAATATAATCAAATTGAGCATACAATATAACCGAAGCCCACGTAACAGGTAACAAATGGTAAGGGGCGTGGCGTTTCCGGACGCTTCAGCGAATCGCGATACACTGGGCCAGTTACCAACCTGCTAACCAATCTGATCACACTGCGTATGTCGGAGGGAGAGGCTTCATAGAAGCAGGAAGTCAAACGAGCCGTTCATATGACAGTGGAAATATAGATGTAGAATAAAGCTAAAATATATGAAAAATACAGCGCTTTCAAAAAAACGAAGCATTAAGACATGTTAAACTGCGCCCCAAAAACACAATCAAGCCTAGAAAAAAAACACTGAGCCACCCCTTTAACACTGTATATAAATGTCAAGAAAACAAATATGGTCATCACTAAACAATGAGTGCTCATAAAATTTGGTCTATTTACTATTTAAACAATATGAAAGCTGATCTCGCTGAGGCCAGAGCTGAGCAAGAGCTAGGGTGGACACTGGCCAAAGATGATTGTTTTGCAATCTATCCGAGAAGCTCTGTACCCGCAGCTAAAATACAACAAAACATGTATAATTTCCGATTCATTTTGGACAAAATGGCATATCTGATTACCACAGCAGTTGCTTCCCAGGTAGCCAAAAAAATGTGGGCCAATAATGGCCCAGAACCGGCAAGCCAGAAGAAATAACTTGGCCCAGATGCGGTTGCTGGACTCTTGTGAAACACGGGAATGAATGACGCGCCAGAATCGGCCCGAGTACACTGGCCCGAGTCCGGGTGCCGAAACTGAGCCGACACTGCTGGAATAGGGCCACAATCATGCCAGCATAAATTGTACAATTAGCCGGTCCTGGCGCAGGTCTGGGTTCCAAAGGGAAATGTATATGAAATACATAACTACATCTATTTAATTAATAAGAACTACAAAAAAACATTTTACCAAAGCAATATTAGCTTGTTTGTTAAATTAAGTAGACCTATATGTACATATAAGTATTAAGACAAGTAGTTCATGTAATTAATTAGTTATCAAAAACTACTCAAATATATTTTTAAAGACTTAAAGAAGAATATATATATATATATAAACTTACTATGCAAATATTTTTCATTTCAAGAAGTTGAACTGCAGAATGGAAGCTTTTTTCAGAGGCTTTAAGTGTCACACTTTTGTACTGTAGGTATAGTGCTTTACAGTGATTGGCTCTAAACTATTTGTGACAGTCACAAATCCTCTTTGCAGGTGCTGCAACTCATATTTTAGATGAGCTCAGACAAACCTGTATGTTACACCCCATGTACACCTGTAATTTAATGTGAAAATCATTGAGCAATACACCACAGAAAACAGTACCATGTTCTTCCGTAGGGCCTATAGCCATGTTTCCCAAAATTAAAACAATTAACTAATTCAAATTGAGCTTTTATTTCATTTCAAAATAAGCATTGAAAATTGAGTGTTTAAAACATACAAAAGCAAATATTAAAATTACACATGAAAAAAAAAAAACTCAGATGTATAGGGTATATATTTGTGTTCAAGTGCATGTGTTGTCTCAGTCCTCTGTCTTCTTCAGCAGGCTTCCTGTTTTGGGATTGAAAAACAAAATCAAAGATTAGGGCAGTACAAACAAAAGTCTATTCTTTTTATTTATTTTCTTTCAGGATTTTAGGATTGGATCTGTTATTTTCACGTGATGACTGGTCTATGTATATTGGCAGTACTCAAAAATATAAACAAGCAGATACTGTGCAGATCTGCAGCATGCCCTCTAGAAGCCATCCTGAGTTCTAAGGATTACACAATCATTGGTATCTTTGTTGGTCAGTTGGGGTTTTAATGGTATGCCCGCCAAGGTTCCTTGGCATGTAACAACGTAAAAACTTATACAAGGACTTTAAAGTTCACTTTGGATAAAAACTTTAAAATTGATTTAGTGTCATCAGTATCTTAGCATTACAGCTATACTGATGCATATAAACAAATAATCACGTTAGAGGGTGGCAAAATTTGGTAGAGTTACTGTGGACTACTTATAAGCACACAAGGCAACTTACACTCATTGGTGGGCACATACTGCAGGCTGTTGTCGACAGATGTCGGCGCTGACAAATGCTCGGGGGCTCCAGTGCATCATCAAGCCCCCCGTTTTAGCTCTGCCCAAAAAATCCTGAAAAAAATATAAAATGCTCTAACAGTACTACATAGTTCACAGTCTTTGTAATGTGTTTCAGCAATACATTTGTAACATTTATAATGTGTTTGGAAACAATTCTCAGAATTGACTTTACAGGGACTTTAAGGCTTTTTAAGACCTGAATTTTAAAATTGTAATTTCACAATATTATTTTTTACTGTATTTTTAATTAAATAAATGCAGCAGTGGTGTATGGAATTAGATTTGATCCAAAAATAATGAACGTACCTTTTCAAAAAAACTAATAAAAATATAAACTGAAACTGAATAAAATGTCTTTGAAACTTAAAAAAATAAATCGCAGGCAAAATGTTTGACTTTGTTTTTAATACACTGCATGTTTTGCTAACAGTTTATTTTCTTTCTTTCACTGATCTTTACTTACAAAAGCATTTCCAGAGTTTTCATTTATGCTTCTGAAGTTTTCGTTTACAATCCCAGAGTTTTCGTTCGTCTTTCTGGCACAAATCTCTCGCGGGGGCGGGGCCAGCAGTGGTGTGTTCTCATTGGCTACTGAGTTTTTGATTGACAGCTTCTACTTGACCTGGAAGTGAAGACGTCAGCGTTGTGTTTACAATTACATGTGTGGAGGTGAGCGTCTGTAAGCGGCTTCTTATTTCATTTAAAGATATGAGTTTTGTTTCTGAATTTTATCTGTATTTATCTGCGGCTTCTACTTTGTCGACATAAACTTTTAGGAGCGTGAGAGATCAAACGCGAGAGAAAATGAATGTCTTGAGGTTTAATTGTACATTAAAGGTTATAATACTGAAGATATTGCATAATGTCCAGTGTTTTTGAAGAATATTTGATTATTTCTGATGATTCTTCTCTATTGATTGGGTCTGAGGTTGTGCTGTTACAATTTAAAGAGATACTAGTATCAATATTGTTCAGCCGTCAATAAGTCTCACTCCAACCAGGTAATCAAGGTTGGCAACCATGGCCATCACTCAATTCTGAAGGATTCAAACATATGAAAATAACAGTGCTTGCTGTAAGACGGTATAGACCTCAAAGGGCATTTCAGTGCTCCACACAAAGAATGATCTTGTTGCCATTTTTTATCATTCTAATAATTTATTTTATTTAGTTAACATTATCATCTAACATATAAAAGTAGATTTTTTTTTAACAATCATCAACTGTTTCAATTGTGACTTACATAAAAAAAAAAACAGTTGAATAAATGTAAATGAAAATGAAATTCAAATAAATTTAAATTCTTTATTGTCACTACAGCATACACACAAGTATCAAAGTGAAAGTGTTGGATGCAATTATGTTGTGAAAGGAATGACCAGAATCCACAAAACACTAACTGCATATTCATGTAATGCACATTATTCTCATGATATACAGTACATTACTATAAAAATGCACAAGCACCTATTATAGAATACATGTGTAAAATTCATAAAATTCATTTTATTACCATTTTTTTTTAGCCTGGGTGCCAGCCTGAACCCCGCCCACAACATTTTTTGGACGGGAAGTTCGGTCTGGACTCGATCCATTGTGGAGTAATTATGCTCGGCTCCCAGAAGGCCGAGCCAATCAAATTGCCAGGGCGGGCTTTAATCGATGATGGACAGGCTATCTGCGGTTACGTAACCACCCACGTCATCAAAGAGCGCTTGGGTTGAATTGGTTTTCACCAACGATGACTGCAGCTGGAGAAGTAAGATGTTTAGATTCCGCTATCATGTCTGTAATAAAAGAAATCGACAGCGCATTAATTTTAAAAGATGAACAAAGAACCGCAATCAAGGCATTTGTCGATGTGAAAGATGTGTTTGCCGTCCTTCCAACGGGATTCGGCAAAAGTTTAAGTACAAGTTTAACATACGTCACTTACTGCGTTGCTCTGATTGGTGTAGGTCTATCCAATTGAGTGCAGAGTTTTTTTTTTTTACTGGTTCGGTTAAGACACGCCCCATAATTCAAGTGCAATGGAGCAGTATCAGACTCACATTCTGCCTAGAATATGAGTATGACGAAGTCAGGCTAATTTTTTTTAAATATAGTGAATAAACTGTATTAATGAATGGAATGAAATGTTCATGTTGTCTGAATACATTTTGGTTTGACTGTATGACTTTCATTCTCCACATAAGCACAAATATCTTTAAGAAAATAGTCCATCTCTGTGAGCCCATAAGTGGACTGTAACCCATACACGTATGATGGTTGGTGGGAAACGATTGTTAGTAATTAAATCAGTTTAAATTATTAGTATTTTTCTCATCTATTGTTTCACTTCAGAAGACATTGATTCCACTGGGGTCGCATGGATTACTGTGTCTTTAGGACTTGAAGACATGTATTATTTTCCTAAAAATCCTAATTCATGTTTATCTGTAGAAAGAAAGTAATATGCATCATGGACGGCATGAGGGTGAGTAAAATATATGAGAATTTTTTTGGGGTGAACTATCACTTTAACATTCATATGTTGTTGGTATGCTAATCCAAGATCAGTATGGACTAATAAGAATAAAGTACAACCTCTTGTGTGTTTGTGAGCTGTCTTGTTTTGATCTAGAGCTCCAAAAAAATTAAAGTATTTGCATAATATCAGGTGTCTGAAGATCAAGATCCCAGTCAGTCAAAGGTGATGTGTCTGAACAAAATAAGATTCTTGTCTGATGGGGACAGTGGATCTCTGGGCTACCACTCCCTCCTCTGGTCAGCATCAGAATTTTGTTAATGGAAAAGTTGCTCCACTCCCTGGAAAATAAGAAATCAGATGTATTATAATCTAACAATACAAACTGCTTTGAATTCCCACATCACAAATTATGCAGACTTAAAATATTTATTTAAAACAAATTATATATAATTTCAGCCATAATTACTTTCATGTATTAGGTTTTGCATTGGCCATACAGTACTGTGCAAAAGTCTTAGCTTTGTTGTTTTAGCAATGTTTTAATGACCACCCATGTTTATTTTTTGGTCTTTATTACAATGCAAACAGAAAATACAGGAAATATGCACACAAAAAAATCAGAACAAAACTGATTCTATAAGCAAAAATCAGTATTTAATGTGACCTCCTAGACTTCCAGTTTTTTCAAAGGAGAAACTTCTGATCAGATTTTGAAAGTTTTCTTGGCCTTCCAGTCATTTTCCATTCCATTTAGGTTTGAGAGAGCCAGGTTCTCACTATTACTCAAGTGTAAGGAGAGGTCACTAAATACTTGCCACTTTAGCCTGTAGAAGTCTTTTTTTCTGTTTTTTAATAATGTTTACCAATTTAAAGTATTTCCTGGTCATATTCTAATAAGAAGTCTGAAAAAAAATTATATGGTCACTATACCATTGCTAAAACAACATCTAATGGTGTCCTAAGACTTTTGCACAGTACTTTATATGTATTATTATTAAAGACTACCTTTTCCCCTTTAAATATGATCTAATCCAAGGCTGTATGTACAGTACATAACCAGATCCTGTAATGATTGGGTTAAATCAAGACAACACTGCTGTATAAAGTGGGCTCTAAATGAGCTCTAAAATACCTCTCCATCTGAAAAAGCAAAAGCAAGTAATGTTACTTATATTGATTTTGTAAACGTAAAAAATACTGACTTACCGCGTGTATCCAGATAACGACGATGATTGATGATAATGATGATTATGTCATTCGTCTGTGCTAGGCCTAAGAAATCATCTCACAATAGTAGCAGCAGATACAGATAAAATAATAAAAACGCCTATCTTTACATCACTAAAATGAAATAAGAAGCCGCTTACAGACGCTCACCTCCATAGACATCACCTCCACACATGTAAACACAACACTGACGTCTTCACTTCCAGGTCAAGTAGAAGCTGTCAATCAAAAACTCAGTAGCCAATGAGAACACACCACTGCTGGCCCCGCCCCCGCGAGAGATTTGTGCCAGAAAGACGAACGAAAACTCTGGGATCGTAAACGAAAACTTCAGAAGCATAAATGAAAACTCTGGAAATGCTTTTGTAAGTAAAGATCAGTGAAAGAAAGAAAAGAAACTGTTAGCAAAACATGCAGTGTATTAAAAACAAAGTCAAACATTTTGCCTGCGATTTATTTTTTTAAGTTTCAAAGACATTTTATTCAGTTTCAATTTATATTTTGGGGTACGTAACATGTATTTTGTGATTAACAGGCATAATGCAGAGTTGCAGATAACAGTGCCTGTCTGTGTGTGTGTTTTACTACACAGGTATGTTAAATGGTATTCAAGAAACACTGCAGTGCTGTTGTGAATTATTGGTATAAGAATGACTTGTTTGTGAATTTATCATTGTTATATGACATTATTATTAATATTTTTTTATTACTCATACTATTATTATATATTATTATATTATATATATTATATTATATTATGTATATGTATATGGTGTTGTAAAGTGTGTGTATGTTACTCTCTTTCCTGCAATGCCATCAGAGAGCAGAGGCACAATTAACGGTGCTATAGAGGATGTTTTGTTTTATACATTTTTGCAATATTACTTGAAACTGTCTTTACTAACTGATAAAAGACTATTTATTAGGTGCACTGAAAGGAATAATATTAATATACATCATCTGTGCACGAGGTAAGGCCTTAAAAACATCAGCCAATCACTGACGCGATCATCGCGTAAACGATTGGCCCTCTGGCTTGTCAATCACTGCCGTGACGTTCCTTGTGAGAGACGAGCGCTGCTGCGCGCTCCAGTAACTTTCCACACTCCACAGGCGCCGCATGCAATGTTTTTGTCAGGAGACAGGAGTAACAACTGCAGATTATGAGTTACCTGCGGTGAGTCCGACATAATGAATACACTAACACGACACAGCGAATGCCGGTGGTAAACACTCGTGTTCCAATACTCGTGCACGAGTTCTGGGAGGCGTTCCCTCGAAATGAGCTGTGAAGGAGGGGGGTTGTTCTTACGCATGCGCTCATTTAAAAAACTCACTAACAGTCTTTGGTTTCTCAGTCGACGAAAAGATCCTCTGCAGCACCTTTAAGAGCAGAGTTGCAGATAACAGTGCCTGTCTGTTTGTGTGTTTTACCACACAGGCACTGCGATTAAATCATTCATGGTAAAAACCAGCTTTGTGTGGAAGATTCTTTTATTTTAACATCAAATTAACACAACGCAGAGGAACAACCTCTACACATGCATAAATTGAACTCACCACATCCAGATATTCACTTCCCAGTGATACAATGATGTAATTCATCCATCGATCGTCACAGGAGTAAAATAACCACTGAATCCACTCAATATCCTCCTCTTTCAACTGACTTGAAGAGTTTTACTTTATTTCTACTTTCTTGATACCTAAGTCTAGCGAATTTATTTCTGTCTTCTTCCTTCTCAGGTCCACAAGTGGGCGGTCCATATATCAACAGAACTCTGACTGGATGAAACTATAACTTGTTTAAATATTACAAATTCTTTTTTTTTTTTTTTTACACAATTTATTTTATGAAAAGTATTTGTTAATATCGCCAATCTTCAATTATTTACTTTTCTGAACCTCATACATTTGTATTAATATATTTTAACCCCTAATTAGAAGTATTACACATACTTCCAAAAACACTGAAAGGGCTGAAACAGTGCAGTGCCTCACTAGATAGATCTGACACTACAAGCTGTTCACACACTGGCAATAAAAAAAAAAAAGGTAATATATGAAAAACCTTACATATATTACATTTAAACATACATTTAACATCTATTTCATGCACACAACATGGATAAGCTAAAACAGTTAAACTTATCAGCTGTGTGTACTAGCTCTGGATTGACATTAATAATTTCTAAATTTTAATAGGTAATGATATGGTTTCTTAAATCTAAAATCTTTTAGATCTGTTAATGTGCAATGTGAACACATTCACTAAATATTTGTAGCATGCCTGCCATCCAATGAAAAAGCTTTGTGCATTGTTATTTTTTTTTATATGGAGCAAAGTTTCACTTTTGTTGATTTTTATGATGTATTCAAATAAATGTCATGTTGGCTGTCTTTAATATAGCATGGCAGATCGCTGTAGCACGGATCAAGGGAACGTGAACCGATCATCTCATCTTCTCTTTACTACTAGTTTCAGCTCAAAATAAATATGAATGAACATCAGAAGGTATGTTGAACAATACAGTACAACTTACTGAAATGAATTATGTCTGTAATCGTAAATGAGTGTTTCAACAAGGGAAAGACGTCAATAAAACAGTTTGTAGGCTACACAATCTTACATTACATAAATAAAATACATACTTTTGGGTGGGAAGTAAAGAGAAGGTCTGGTTTCCTGGAACATTTTCTATTTCCAAAAACAGTTTCCCGACTGTTAATGATCTATCTCAGTATGTAATGTCAGATATAGGCACCATTCATCCACACTGGAGATAATGATGTAACGGTGTGATGTGTGGGTTTGGGACTACATCTTCCCATAAGTCTATGGGGTAGTGTAAAGCTTCTGTGTGTCTATTTATAGCGCACAGACTACACACAAGGATTATGTCCTTTTGGAGTGTATTCATGATTTCAGTGAATTTGAGAGATCATACAGTTTTCCTCACTGTAGGTTGTAGTGCACAATACACATCTTCAGTTTCCTCAGAGGTCCAACACTCGTCGCTGTTCAAGAACACAAACGGGCCCTTAAATGAGAGTCTTATGTGCCATTCTTGTGAAATTTGCTTGAAGTTTTCTTGTGTTGGAATTCTCCTACAACTGTACTTCTGTACATCTCGATCAATCCTCCTGGTCTGCACTACATTAGTCTGTTCTGCAGCTCTCTAACACGACACACTCCTTTTCTGAGACATGCTTCAAAAAGTTCTCAATCAGATCACTTTTTAAGTTTGATTGGGAGATATTTCTCTTTTCCAGTCAAACAGAATTATTCAGGCAACACTTACGCACTTTTCTTTCCCTAAATCATGCTGAAGAAAGGGAACTTTAAAATTGTTCCCCAGTGTGCATTGATCATAAAATTCCTGCCAAAATCCCTAAACACTCCACTGACATCATGACCCATCTCAAACTGGAGCAACTTCACTTATGATTTATCACAGAAATGTGCAAAGAGTGTCCAAATGCAACCAGTTTAAGATTTACATTTACATAAATAAATGTAAAACAAAATAAAAACAAAACTGTGATTGCAAGGTAAACAGTAGTGTTGTGCAGATAAAAAAAAAAAAAAAAAAAATCTCCCTTGCCACTACCACTGCCACATCACTTCCTGTTTAAAATGGCTGGCTACAGGAAAATCCCAAAAGTATATGTAGCGGTTGTTCCTCTGCGTTGTGTTGATTTGATGTGAAATAAAGAATTTTCCACACAAAGCAGGTTTTTGACCAAGGTGATTTAATCTTAGTGCCTGTGTGGTAAAACACACAGACAGGCACTGTTATCTGCAACTCTGCTCTTAATTGTGCCCTAGAATTAAAAATTGAATTTATCTTGGCATAGTTAAATAACAAGAGTTCAGTACATGGAAATGACATACAGTGAGTCTCAAACTCCATTGTTTCCTCCTTCTTATATAAATCTCATTTGTTTAAAAGACCTCCGAAGAATCTCAACATAACACAGACTGTTACTTAACAGTCAGGATCATTAATATGTACGCCCCCAATATTTGCATATGCCAGCCCATGTTCCCAACATTATGAAAGGCATTAGACAAGGGCGGGCAGTAACGTCTGGAGCAGCACAGCCGAATCATCAGACTAGGTAAGCAAGCAAGAACAACAGCGAAAAATGGCAGATGGAGCAATAATAACTGACATGATCCATGATATCATTATATTTTTAGTGATATTTGTAAACTGTCTCTCTAAATGTTTCGTTAGCATGTTGCTAATGTACTGTTAAATGTGGTTAAAGTTACCATCGTTTCTTACTGTGTTCACGGAAACGAGCCGTCGCTATTTTCATTTTTAAACACTTGCAGTCTGTATAATGTATAAACACAACTTCATTCTTTATAAATCTCTCCAACAGTGTAGCATTAGCCGTTAGCCACGGATCACAGCCTCAAACTCATTCATAATCAAATGTAAACATCCAAATAAATACAATACTCACATAATCCGACGCATACATGCAGTATGCATGACGAACACTTTGTAAAGATCCATTTTGAGGGTTATATTAGCTGTGTGAACTTTGTTTATGCACTGTTTAAGGCAAGCGCGAGCTCCGTGGGCGGAGAGTGTGAGGAATTAAAGGGGCCGCAACCCTGAATCGGCGCATTTCTAATTATGCCCCAAAATAGGCAGTTAAAAAAAATCTATGGGGTATTTTGAGCTGAAACTTCACAGACACATTTGTATTTATCTATATATAAATATTACTTAATCAAGATGTTAGCCGCTAACATATCTTTCACACACGCGACGAAGTTGATAACACAAACTAATGGTCAAATATAACATCCCATAGAATACTTTCTCACATTTGATCATTTAAACATGACATTAACACTTATAACACATTTTAACATTTGATGAACGGAGCTTATGAAATTGTACCTCTCCTCTCTAATAGCAATAGAGTTCCGGGGGATGACGTAGTTACGTGACAGGAAACCGTGCGCACCGCCATTTTGGCAGCATTCGGCAGATTGGCAGACTGTTGTGGTGAAGGCGGCTAAACATGGTCGATAACTGTTGTGCACCAGGTTGCACAAATAAACGAGGGAAAAAGAAAGGTACATCGTTTTACCGCATTCCTAAAGATGCGGAGAGGCGAGCTAAGTGGATCAGCGCCATTAAAAGAGCCAGAAGCAAGCAAAACAAGACTGAAAGATGGGACCCCCCCAGCCGTTGGATTCCGCTTGTGCAGCGATCACTTCATATCAGGTAAGTTACCGAACATAAGTATCTTCATTATTTAATAGGCTATAATTGTGGTTTCTGATCAGTTTAATACTAGCTAACGTTAGTTGAATTATAGCATGCAATTCGTGGGGCTAACAATGTCATGTAAGCTACCAAGTGCTAACGTAGTAAACAAAACCCAGTTCGATACTGAAATGTTTCTATTTATTTTGTAGGGAGAAAGAGTGATAATCCCTTGAGTCCGGACTTTGTTCCATCTATTTCAACTACGTTCCATCTCCAGAGAAGAGGAAAAGAAAAATGAAACTGGAGGTTTTCAACAGACGACAGAAAGCAAAGCTACAGAAGATAGAGCAGACAAAGCTATCTGCGAAAGCCATCCCTCCCAGGTGAATATATCAAAGATTCTTACCTGTTCAACCCCACTTCCATGGACTTTAAAATTATAAACCAAAAGTTTTCGCACAATTCATTGTAGGTTTAATAACCCAATGAGCTAAAACCATAACATCTGTGATTGGTTTGAAATCATCACACCCCTCTACTGACTTGCATTTGGCAAAACTGACTATGCATGTGATTGTCACTGTCATTGTCAATATTTATCTAGTAGGCTATAGATAATATATATTATGATGTAAATGTGCTATACAAATAAAATTTACTTACTAATGAAAGCTAGTATATACTGCAGAAAAAGAGTGATGACAAACTGTCATCAGTTGTGTATACATATACTCTTAATCTACTACTTTTGTGTTTTCACCAGAGCATCAACCGATTGTCCCCAAGACAGCAACAAGGATCCTCCTGCAGACCAAACTCCCACCACAGAGCCTTTGAAGGAATCTACCCCTGAAGAACCTGGAAATGATGTCCAGCCTGTTCTCCATGAGGATGATCCAGCAACTCCACCATGCAGCACTGAAACCTGTGGTAAACACGTCCAATCTCTTGAGCAAGAATGCCAAGCTCTGAGGACTGAAAATATGTTGTTGAAGGAAAAAATGAATAGGACTACACTGAATGAAATGAGCTTGCATAATGATGATAAAAGGGTTAATACTCTCACTGGTTTATCAATATTCAATTCTCATGACAATTTTTCATATTGTGGCTCCTTTTCTCAAACTTAAATCTTGTTTAACATGTTTTCAGCAGTACATGTTAACTTTAATGAAGCTTAGAATGAATTGTCCTTTGAATTTTTGGCTTTTTATTTTGGCATTGACTCAACCACTGTTTCAAAGCTCTTCAAACACTGTATTAGTGTGATGCATTGCAGACTGGTGCCAAGTCTAGTGTTGTGGCCTGACAGAGAATACTTAAGAAAATCTCTTCCATATGCATTTCGAAACGGTAGCTTTGAAAAGACAGTTTGCATTATAGATTGTTTTGAAATATTTCTAGAGAAACCCAGTAGATTGCTAGCCAGTGCTCAGTGTTACTCATCATATAAATCACACCACACAATGAAATATTTAATTGCAATTTGCCCTCAAGGTTCCATTTGTTTCATTTCCACTGGATGGGGAGGTCGCACAAGTGATAAGTTCATCACAGAACAAAGTAACTTTTTATCTCATTTGCTCCCAGGGGACGTAGTTTTAGCGGACAGGTTTCCTGGTTAAAGAGTCCATTCAGAGATGCCAAGCTGAATTAAAGATTCCAGCATTTACTCGTGGAAAGAAGCAGTTAGATCCTGTTGACTTGGAGAACACCAGATGTTAGCCTCTCTTAGGATACATATAGAAAGAGTAATAGGAGTTCTCCGTCAAAAGTACACAGTCTTGCAAAGCACTGTCCCCGTAAGTTTCACAGACATAGACAGAGAAAATGATGTTACCTACCTTGACAAGATTGTGAGCATATGTTGCGCACTTACAAATGTGTCTGAATCTGTGGTGCCCTTCCAGTGATGGGATGTATAGTAAATTGAACTGATGTGACTGGCTACAGATGTGCTCAACCAGGAAATAAACCTTTTTGACTCTCACTTCTTGCTTCCTTGTTGTGACATTACTTTTGATCACTCGCTATTCTGATGCGATCACATTGTTTACAGATCAAGCTGCACATCCACCCATTCTAACTGAGTTCCACTCAAGCAGATATTTGTTCTGGTGTGTTGATATGAATGACCTACCCATGTTTCATATCCTTGATTGCTACAGATACTTAATACTAATGATGGGGAAGAGAACAACATTGGTTTAACAACTGTTTATTCATAAATAAGAGTACAGTATCAGCTACTACTATTAACTCATTTCACAGTCTCCTCACTAAGGTTTTTTTCTTTTTTGGGCATTGATTACTTTTCGGCAGCTGGGACATATCCACTGTTTTGGGACCCTTTTCATGTGAAGGCAGGTTTGGTGAAATTTTTAACTGAACAAAAACCTGATGCACAGACCAACATGTTCCCTGCTTCTGGCTCACGGCAGTAGCACCACTGTTGTTGACTATGATCAGCAAATGCTGCTGGTTTTGGTGCAGAAAAATACTTGGCTAGCAGCTCTGGGATGATACATTTTTTAAAGAAGTCACAAGCACATTCCAATTCTTTGGCAAAGAATGCCACATCAGGTGTGACACGTTCAACAAAAGGTGAAGTACTTTCTCTTTCAGTCCACAGAATGAAATCACAATATTGTTTGTCAGTAACAAATAGCTGCATCTGCACTTGATAATAGTATGCATGGTCCCGCTTCAGTCTAATTTTTCCTTGCGCATCTTTTTCAAGGCAAAAGTGTGCAACAGAATTTGCTGCCTCATTAACAGAAAGGTCCTTTACAGAAAATGGGCACTTAATTTCTATGACACCTGAACCACAGCAGCTGCAGGAAACAAGGCCCCAATAAATGGGTGCAGGGGTGAAATCCTGAATCCAGCTGTTCCTACCATGACATCCGTGTGTGAGAGGCGATGCTGCATTTCATAGTATTTTCTTGCCAATTCCTCGTGCTGACATCCCCATCTGAAGAAACAACAATAACATTAGTTTTGGAGCTCGATGGTGTTTTAAGCCCCCAATGGCTCCTTAGAGGCAGCTAATCCTACCCTCAACCTTAAACCTACCCATCCCCTCGCTGCCTGGAAGGTGCCGTTGGGGGCTTAAAACACCAAACACCAGTTTTGGACAATAGTAATGCCACCCCACATTGGTACCTCCCTGCTCTTTCAAATTGATACTACTTGGTTTTACACTCCTGCTTTTTTAGAATAGTACTTCCTGGATTTACCCTCCCTGTTCTTTTACACACATTCACTTGATTATACACCATCTGGAAATGACAATTTTATACACAGGAGCAGTTACACTGCATGCCCCATTTTACCCTAACTCTTCTATGCTCATGAATACCTGGTAGCCTCACTGGTGAAACTATGGGACTTTGGGTAGCATATTTGTCTTATCAGAGACACTGCAGGCTTTCTGATGTCTGTCTTTGTGCTGCTCTGAAAGTAGATCCTGTTACCCTACCACTCCTTTGCTCAAACCAGATTTTGGACTTAGACTGGGCTCGGGTCTCTCCTCTACAATATCACTCTGAAAACATGATGATCCAAACTGTTAACATACATTTAAGTTAGCACAGAATTTTAAATTAATTTCTTGTTTTCAGATCAATATATTTGTTCCTTAATTGTAATAACATAAGTACATAGCATCTTGAATCATAAATCATTTATTTCTGTAAATAATACTACATTAAAAACACTTTTTTTCTTTTTTAATCAATGTAGAATGTGTAACTTAAAATAAACAGATTAGTGCTCTGTTTTTACAAGAATGAAAACCAGTGCAATATGATGAATGTCCAAAAGATGGATATATTTGCTTTTGAACAGTGTGTGTGTGTGTGTTGTGTGTGTGTGTCTGTGTCTGTGATTTTTATGGGACAGTGGTAACAGTTGACAAAAGCAGTGTTGTGTTTTACACAAAATAAGTAGGCTAAACACTTTGCAGTTTGAATAAGTCCTGTATGAACAAAATCACAGAGTATTTTTATGTTCCACTGTTGATCGTGCCCATGCCTCTCTCTCTCTGACACAGACACACACATTCCAGCAATGATAGATACAATTTTGTACCTGTTTTTGGGTCCAGTATGTCAGCCTTTGGCCATATGATGCTGCATACTCTTTGACAGGACTACTGGTTTGATGATCTGCTCCTCTTGTGTGCGCATTGGGAGAGGTTGGTAGAGTTGGGCTTGCTCAGCAGCGGTCAGAGGTGGGAAAGCTGGGGGGAGAATGACCTTTCGAAGATTTTTTTTATATTGTTGAGTGTTGTTAAAAATTATGTCCTTGCCCTGCTGATGCCCCTTTCTTTAAAGAGTCCTCACTTGGGGTGGCCCACTTGCACTTCTTAGATGTTACCAGCTATCTTCTTTTTCTTCCATTGTTGCTGCACTGATGACCAACACAGCTGACCCTGGGGAGCAGCTCTCACCAAGTCCAGCTGTGCAATTGCAGTGGGCTCCCAGCAGAGTCCTGCACGGGTCCTTTAGGGGACCGCCCCCCGCCCCGTCGCCCCAGCCCGCCCGTCACCCGTGATAATATCAAAATTATCCGCACCCGCCCCGACCCGTTAATATTTGGCCCGTTACCGACCCGACGTGCCCGTGATAAATCACACACGCTGAAAATTCCATCATTCCATCATTAAGGCTTTTTTTAAGTTGTTCTCTTTTTTCGTTCTTAAATTTTCGTTTTGGTATTATTTCTTTATCCTTTTCATTTGCTTGTATTTAATAATAAGAAGAATATAGCAGACCGTGCGACACTAATGGGTGATGAACTAGTGATATAGCCTACCTCACAGACTCGGAATGTCTTTAGCCAATGAAAACGAGAGAAACTAATTCCTGTGCTTTTAATTGAGGGTGCATTCCTCTGCGAAGATCTGCGAAAGCCAGCCTCTCATTCTTTGTGCCCCACTGACAGCCACACTTGTTTAATAATAAACAATTAACATGTCTCCTTACTATATTTAATACCAAACACAAACTTTTTAGGTTCTTTTAGCGTTAGCCTTTGTACTGAATCACCCACCACAATCAGCACAAAAAACATGGAGATGCAACGCTCGCTCCAACTAGGCTACGAGAAGCATCAACAAAAGTAGCACTGTCTCAGTGGTGGTGACGTGATGGGTCAAATGTCATATCGTTGTTGCGTATAATGGTAATTTAGACATACAAATATTGCACATATTTTTCATCTGTGCTACTACCCGCCCGCAAGGAGTTAATTATCCGCCTGCATCCCCGCCCGTGAATTTTAGGTATGTCACAATCCACCCGTTTTATCCACTTTTATGCGGGTATCTGCGGGTACCCGCGGGTACCCGACCCGTTGCAGGACTCTGCTCCCAAGACAACCCCATCATTCCTCACCACCATCCATGGCTTTAACTGAGGGTCATTAAGCCTTTGGGAATGATTAACCTATACATGAAATTAAAAATGTCAGCTAACTTGGTTGAGTACATTAAAGATACAAACTAGCTACAGATAGCCAGACGCACCGCGGTAGCTAGCCAAGCTAACATAAACAAACAACTAGCCATGCTAACGTTACACTACTACCTATTAAACTTGGACACTTACCCTTCCAGTGATGATGCAGCATTTTTTTGCTTGAAGATTCCAGATCTGGATGTTCGTTACAAAGCCAGAGTCCATTTGTAACCCTCCAGGCTTTTGTAGGCTTTTAGAGAGTCACCCGAGTAGGAAGATGGGAAGTTTATCAGGTAAATATATATATATCCGGATACTGCAGATCTGGGACGTCTTCATCAGCGGAGATACTTGTGAAAAGCACCCCGGGGGCATTGTACGGGTCGGTAATATTTAACCTATTTAATTTTTTTATATAAAGCTCAATGTCATGCGAATTAAAGTGAGATGAGTACTCCGATGGCTTGAAAGCTTCGGCGCTGGCGCTGGTCATTTTACTGCCAAAATGGTGGCCCGAACACTGGTGGTCACTTGGGGTCCGGAGCTCTATACACACACTGTAACGCGAATGTTGTACATTTCTTTGTTGTTTGGATAACCGTTCTGCTGTTAGTGTTATGGCGCATGCGATATCCACATTTAGAGATTGCAGAGCTTGATGTAATTGCAATAAGAAAGATTGTAAAAACAAATAAATGATGTTGGCATGGTAGCACATTTTCCACAAATGGCACCTATCCGAAAAGGTATTTATAATAATGGCAGAGGTCTGACTAATATAGTGGTGCTGGTTAGTGTCTATATCTGATAATTATATAAATAATATATATATATATATGATAGCAAATCATAGCAACATGAAGAGCCAATAATGTAGGCTAGCATTAGCTACATGATAATAATTGTGACAGCATACATAAACCAACTAAAGTACCATATCCAGACACAATGTTTTAAACTAACCATTCGGAGATGTCCTCCTGTAGCCGCTGACTTGCAGCTTCTTCATCCGGATCAGATTCTGGTTCAAACTGAAAGCTTGAACGACTGCGTGACTGCGTGTCTAAGAGCCATTGCGATACATCCACTGTCAACATTAGCGCATGGTCCCGTGGCAGCAAGCTGGTTAAGGCCACACCCACCCTCCACCTTACCTCGCCTCTTCTTCTTTTTCTTCTTCTTCTTTCCTTTTTATGGCGGGTGGCACCAACGTTAAGGTATAAAAACTGTTCGGTTTCTCGCACAACCGAGCCGCAGGGTTTAATTTGGATTTGTCTGTCGTGTTTTATTTACTCTTATAGTGTTCTTATAGTCAGTTCCCGCTGACTTGCATTATACCACTGACAGACGGCAGCGGTTGGAGTTAAAAATCATCATTTGTGTTCTACTGAAGAAACAAAGACACCTACATCTTGGATGCGCTGGGGGTAAGCAGATAAACATCAAATTTTCATTTTTGGGTGAACTATCACTTTAAAGGTGCTTGCTGTTTTACTGCCTCTAGTGTTCATTTCTGTTGGAAACTGCAATGATATTTACGCATTGGTACTTATTTTTGCAACTCGCGAAAATGTTCCCACAGTTTACCAAAGCTACAGAATACTGAATTATATCAACAAATCACATATTCAATCAGATGAACTTACCATGGTAGAAATATACTTGTGGTACATAATCTGCATTAAATACACACAATGCCATGACATATAAAGTTAATATTTAGCTGCTAACTATGCATTCTTCTCAATTTTATCTGCACTTTAGCTTGTGTATGGATATTTTTGTAAGAATTTGTGAGTTTTAAACATATTGCTTGGCATATTCTATGAAGATAAACACTACAGGTCTTGTGCTTTCTGAACTCTGTGATTCACAGTTCTCGGTTACCTTCCACTGTTATTGAGTGGAATTATTAATAAATGCTGTTAATAATGTTTAAATAAATGCTGAAATCTGTAACTTTAGTTTTCTTATCAATGGTTCTAATGTATGCTTTCTCATACTATGTCATATAGGCTGTTACGTCACCTTGTCCACGTCTCCGAGTCCCTCAGTGTCCAGCAGCACCAGAGTGGTTCCTGCTTTAGTGGGGTGATCCACACACCACATCCAGATGCCCTTCGTCTTGGACTCAATGGTGCTGCCCAATGCAAACCCTAAAAGAGAGAAAGATGGAACACTGATAACAGTAATATTTTGTTTTCACCTCCTTGGCAAGTCGAGTAGATCCTTAGATTGTGACAACTTTTTGTAGTTAATTTTATATTAAATAACAATTGCTGAACTAGAGATAGTTTGGAAGATGGTCAGCACAAACATCTGTGAAATGGTTTGAGAGTTACAGTTTCCTGACAAATTTCTACCTGGATTTTTAGATTTTGACAGCAATAGTGTCTTCTGACAGACTGACAACATAAATGTCTTGATAACATATTTATTAAGAACTACAACTTAAGAGAAAAAAGAAGAAACATAGTTCCACTGTGGCCGTACCTTGTGACAAACAGGTGCCAAAAATGTGAAAAATTAAATTGTGACTACAACTACATTATTATACCATTTTTTTTTCCCTATAAGTATGTCAAACCAGTACATAAACACATACTGTCATGATTGATCACAGGAAGCAAATGCGAGTTAACTGGTTTATTATGAAGAAGACAGAAAAGCACACAGTCACTGAATAGGCGGGCCTCTGGTGACGCAGGGATTGAGATGGTCGGCTGGTGATGCGTGGCTGTGATGAGAAGTGCTGGTGAAGTAATCCAAGGTCCAGACATAGAACGAGAACACGAAGAACACCGAACTGGAACAGGTGAAGACACGACTAGAACTCCGGGCAGGAACAGGACGGAACAAAACAGCACAGTACACCAAACAACGATCTGACGGGGAAGAAGAGAATGAGGTGAGCTTATAAGGGGTGAGGGAATGAGCAGCAGCTGGTGAGGTGATGACTTGCAGCTGGTTCCACTGATGAGCCACGTGGCCTGGACACACACACACACACACATACACGCCCACTGCTGTCACAACACAGAACACGCGACAGAAAGGAAACAATGCATCTGCGAACCGTGACAGTACCCCTCCTCCTAGGAACGCCTCCTGGCGTTCCCCGACTCCCTTACCTGTCGATTGTAATCATCGATAAGGGTGTGATCCAGAATGTCTCTGGCAGGTACCCAACTCCTCTCCTCCGGACCGTAACCTTCCCAGTCCACCAAGTACTGAAATCCGCGTCCCCTCCGCATAGAGTCCAGAATACGGTTGACCGAATAGGATGGCTCCCCGTCTACGAGTCGCGGCGGGGGGGAACCGGGGCTGGCGGATTAATGTTGGAATGAAACACGGGCTTAATTTTAGAGACATGGAAGGCGGGATGAATCCTCCTGTACGCCGGAGGAAGTTTAAGGCGGACTGCCACCGGACTAATGATTTTGGTGACAGTAAATGGACCAATAAATTTGGGAGCAAGCTTGTTAGAGACGGATCGGAGAGGAATATTCTTGGTAGAAAGCCACACTTCTTGACCCACGACGTATACGGGAGGCCTTGACCGGTGGCGATCGGCCTTGGCCTTGGTGCGCTCCCTCACTTGGAGAAGAGTCTCACGGGCTCTCGTCCAAGTGCGGTGACACCTCTGGACAAAGGCGTGGGCAGAGGGGACCGCGACCTCGGATTCCAGACTAGGAAAAATAGATGGCTGGTAACCTACACTACACTCAAACGGTGACAGGCCCGTGGACGACACTGGTAACGTATTGTGGGCGTACTCCACCATTGAAAGTTGCTGGCTCCAGGAGGAAGGATTCTTGGAGACTAAACATCGCAACGTTCGCTCCAAATCTTGATTGGCTCTCTCAGTTTGACCATTGCTCTGGGGATGAAACCTGAGGATAAACTGACAGTCCCCCAGCAATCTACAAAACTCTTGCCAAAATTTTGACACAAATTGGGGACCCTGTCGGAAACCACGTCCATCGGGAGGCCATGAAGCCGAAAGACGTGGTCCCGACAATAACCGCTGTCTCCTGGCTGATGGTAATTTGGGCAAGGGGATAAAATGAGCCGCCTTCGAGAACGGTCCACTACGGTCAAAACAACGTGTACCCCTGGGAGGGTGGGAGGGCGGTGATAAAATCTAGCGAGATGTGGGGACCAGGGTCTCGAAGGGACTGGCAGCGGTTGGAGCAACCCATCCGGGGAACGATTGGAAGTTACCAACGGCACAAACTGAGCAAGCCAACACAAAATCGCGGACGTCCCGAGCCATACGAGGCCACCAGAATCGTTGCTGGACTAGAAATTTAGTGCGTTTAACCCCTGGATGACACGCTACATTGGAACAATGACCCCACTGGATGACCATGGACCGTAATCCCTCCGGCACAAATAAGCGGTTCGGTGGACACCCGGGCGGAGGCGTTACCCCTTCTAAGGCCGTCTTGACCCTCGATTCGACCTCCCATGTGAGTGTGGAGACCACTACTGTCTCCGGTAAAATGCACTCGGGAGTAGACGGGCGTTCGGAACGATCAAAAATGCGTGATAAAGAATCAGGTTTGATGTTTTTAGAACCCGGGCGATACGAGAGAGTAAAGTCAAAACGTCCGAAAAAAAGTGCCCACCGAGCCTGCCTGGAGTTCAATCTTTTGGCAGTCCTAATATATTCCAAATTCTTATGATCGGTCCATACAATAAAAGGGACCCCTGAACCCTCTAACCAGTGGCGCCATTCTTCCAAAGCCAACTTGACTGCCAGCAACTCCGGTTACCAATGTCGTAGTTACGTTCGGCAGGAGATAAACGATGGGAAAAAAACGCACACGGGTGCATCTTATCGTCTGCGGGAGAACGCTGGGATAACACTGCACCTACCCCCACCTCCGACGCGTCGACCTCCACCACAAACTGCCGTGATGGATCAGGGGCAACGAGAATGGGGGCTGAAACGAAGCAACCCTTCAGTTTGGCAAACACAGCCTCAGCTGTGTCTGACCACCTGAACGTAGTTCTGGGGGAGGTCAAGGCAATCAGAGGTGAGGCTAGTTGGCTGAAATTGCGAATAAAACGCCGGTAGAAATTGGCGAACCCCAGAAACCTCTGTAGGGCCTTACGGGAATTGGACTTGGCCAATCCACCACAGCCTTAACCTTCTCAGGATCCATGCGTACTCCCTCAGTCGACACGATGTACCCTAGGAAAGGAACAGACTGTGCATGAAAAACGCATTTCTCCGCCTTGACAAAAAGCCCATTCACTAGCAACCTGTGAAGCACTCGTCGAACATGCTGCACGTGCTCCTGGAGAGATGAGGAAAAGATCAATATGTCGTCCAGGTAGACATATATGAATTGATCGACCATATCTCGCAGCACGTCGTTGACGAGTGCCTGGAAGACCGCGGGGGAGTTGGAAAGCCCGAACAGCATAACCAAATATTCAAAGTGCCCCCTAGGGGTGTTAAAAGCGGTCTTCCATTCATCCCCCTCCCTGATGCGGACCAAATGATAAGCATTCCTTAAATCCAATTTTGTGAAAATAGATGCTCCCTGCAACCTCTCGAAGGCTGAAGACATTAACGGCAAAGGATAGGTATTCTTTACCGTTATGTTGTTCAGCCCCCGGTAATCAATACAAGGTCGCAGAGATCCATCCTTCTTACCCACAAAAAGAATCCGCCCCCGCTGGAGAAGAGGAAGGGCGGATGAACCCCGTTGCCAGTGAATCAGAAATATATTTCTCCATAGCCTCCCTTTCTGGAACAGAAAGTGAATATAACTTGACTTTAGGCGGAGATTTACCTGGCAATAAATCTATGGCACAGTCATAGGGACGATGCGGAGGGAGAGAAGCAGCCCTAGACTTACTGAACACCTCCTTCAGGTCATGGTACTCAGCGGGCACGGTAGACAGATCCACTGCTTCCTCCTGCAAAACAGAACCAGAGACAGACGAACACGCAGAGACAAGACAAGACTCATGACACTCCTTGCTCCAGGCCACAATGGAATTCTGGGTCCAGTCTACTCGGGGGTTGTGTTTGGTGAGCCAGGGGTGACCTAGAACGATGGGTGTGAGGGGGGAATCAAAAATCAGGAAAGATGTGAGTTCGGTGTGGTTTCCGGAGGTGATGAGTGTGATGTTCTCGGTGCTGTATGAGATGGTGGGTAGACTCTGTCCGTTGAGGGCGTGCACCGCAATTCTGTTGGTAAGAGGGTTGAATGGAATATGGAGTTTAATGGCAAAAGATCTGTCCAGAAAGTTACCTTCGGCCCCGGAATCCAACAGTGCTTTGCAGTCGTGCGTGTGATTCGACCATCTCAATCTCACCGGGAGGAGTGTAGATGTAGATGAGGTCTTCTCGGCGGAGGTCCCACCCGACAGTAGCCCCATATTTACTGTCGGGCTTGCCCCTTTTAACGGGCAGTTGTACGCGAAATGGCCAGCTCCGCCACAATATAAACAAAGTCCCTGGGACCTCCGCCTTTCCCTCCTCCGGGAAAGCCGAGCTCGACCCACCTGCATGGGCTCGTGATCTTGAATTGGGGCTGACCGTGTCCCCGCCGCGGATCGCGGACCTTCCATTCCGCCAAGCGATCTGTGGATGGGAATCCTCCGCTCGACCCTGGTCAGTCGAGCATCAACTCTTAGCGCTAGATCAATGAGTCCATTGAGTGTAGTCGGAAGATCCAGCGCGTAGATCTCCTTCTGGACACGGTCAGCCAGCCCATGCAGGAACATGTCCCACTGCGCCTCCTCGTTCCAGTGACACTCAGCCGCTAACGTGCGAAATTCGATGGAAAAATCAGACACCGACCTCTCTCCTTGACGTAGTTCCGCCAGTAACCTGGCGGCTTCTCTCCCAGCGACTGACCGGTCGAAAACACGCTTCATCTCTGCGGAGAGTGCCTGGAACGAGGCGCAGCATGGATCTTGGTTCTCCCACACCGCCGTCCCCCAAAGAGAAGCCTTCCCGGTGAGTAGGGTGAGCACGAACGCCACCTTGCTTTGCTCCGAGTTGAAAGTTCGAGGCTGTAATGCAAAATGCATAGCACATCGAGTTAGAAAAGCTCTGCAAAAGTTCGGTTCACCTGAGTAGGATTCTGGCACCGGAAGACGAGGTTCGGGACTGGCGGCGTTCTCAGATGTCGGGGGGAGGACGGCCGGTGTGGGCGGCGCAGCGGGACTCCGAAGAAGCTGGAACTGCTGGGTGAGCTCGGACACCTGCGTCACCAAAGCTTGAACCGCCCGCCCGGTCTCGTTCAAATTCTGCTCTTGGGAATCCATTCTGCGAATACTGCGGTTGATAAACTCCTCCAACGCTGTCTGCGGGTTACTCGCTGCTTCCATCCCTTGGTCAGATCGTTCTGTCATGATTGATCACAGGAAGCAAATGCGAGTTAACTGGTTTATTATGAAGAAGACAGAAAAGCACACAGTCACTGAATAGGCGGGCCTCTGGTGACGCAGGGATTGAGATGGTCGGCTGGTGATGCGTGGCTGTGATGAGAAGTGCTGGTGAAGTAATCCAAGGTCCAGACATAGAACGAGAACACGAAGAACACCGAACTGGAACAGGTGAAGACACGACTAGAACTCCGGGCAGGAACAGGACGGAACAAAACAGCACAGTACACCAAACAACGATCTGACGGGGAAGAAGAGAATGAGGTGAGCTTATAAGGGGTGAGGGAATGAGCAGCAGCTGGTGAGGTGATGACTTGCAGCTGGTTCCACTGATGAGCCACGTGGCCTGGACACACACACACACACACATACACGCCCACTGCTGTCACAACACAGAACACGCGACAGAAAGGAAACAATGCATCTGCGAACCGTGACACATACAAACTCACAGATCTGATTTAATATTTATGTATACAAAGAACTCCTCTTTCACTTTAATGGCAATAGGTCATTTTCATTGCCATTAAAGTGAAATAACTGAACATGAACTTACAAGCTTAATAAAAATGCTCATTTTAAAGGCAATTTCAGATGGCACTTGAAGGCTTTTGCATCTGAAGTCTTCATATACATTAAAACATTTTTTTATTTACAGAGATGGCTATTAAACTCCCAGTAGGGTAGCGATATTGTATAGCTAAAAACCTGGTACTCACCTGTAAGTTAGGGTAGTGATAGTAACTTCTAGACGGAAATCATCACCTTATTCAGGAAAAGAAGGGAATTACCCCGAAGTATTGTGTGTTGTGTACAAGAAATTGTGTAGAAGTATTGTGTAAAAGAAATTGTATTTGGGAAGGGATTTGCCCTGAAGTATTTTATTGACAATTGGAAGTTGTCAGAATTGTCTGTAGTGGAAAATTAGCTTTGTATTAAGTAGGTTGTATTTGTATTGAGAATTTCCACTACAGCATCTTTTGCAGTAATAACATATGTGTTACTTTTTTCTTACTGATACACAGATTGAGTATATTTCTGAGGAGGACAAACACATAAGAGATGCAAACCACAAATCTTGAAGCATGTTGGTGCCCTTCCTAAAACCTAAAAACTAAGAAGTACAGACAGGCACTGAAGAATTTTTTTCTTTTGTATTCATCTTAGATTTAAATGTTACACAAAAGATTGCCATTGTTATCATCATTGGGTGCTTCTCAATATCCCTCCTCGTTTCCTCTCCTCCGTCCTCCATTCTCCATCCTATGACCCGAAAACCGATCGAGCTCAGCCATCTTGAAGGACATCTCAATTCTCTAATTGCACCGAAGGGAGGCGAGGAACGAGGAGTCATGAGCAAGGATACACAGGTGCAACCTTTGCGGAGGTTTTTCTCGTTGAAAAACCTGATGCACGCATAAAATAGGAAGTGAGGAGAAGAAACGAAGATGCACAAATAAGAATTGAGAAGCACCCATAGTCATTAGCCTCCTCTTTAAACTTGATATATCTTCAGATAGAGTTTTGCACTAGCAACTATTCATTTGCATTTTGTGAAAATCTCCTTTAATGTCATTATTTTTATTTGTCTTAGTGGAATATACAGTGGGCAGACATTCATTGAAGAGAAACTGTGACAAATAAGGATCTAAATGTGTAATTACCTCATTATTTTTCTGTTCGAATATCGATACTACTCAATTTCTTAACCACCACCAATCACACGCACACACACTGGTTTTATTTTTACAAACACCTTTAGTTTATTTGATGCTTAGATGGAATGCCAGAGAAATTAAGTAACTTATTAACCTCATTTGTGACTGTTTATTAATAATAAGCAATGTCAAATAAACATGTAATTATGAAAGATCACATATCCTTTAAACTGGACACACAAAATATGCTTGTGAAGTGAAATTTCCTAATACATCTTATCAAATGTCACTAAATTTCATGTGACAATAGAATGAAATCAATTGTATTAATTTATTGTAAGATTATTCTGTGGTTGCATTGTGCAATTACAATCCTCTGATCACAGAATTAATGCATTTCACATGATAAAACATCCTGAAGAGCGTGCATTCATCTTATGAATGGCCTCTATCTGTTCTTTGTGTTGCTTCATCATAGCTATAGTCTGCTCATGTGTCTTGAATATGTTCTTGAACATCTCGGCAAACTCTTTAGCTCTATTACTCTCGGCTTCAGCAATCTGTCTCTCGAACTCTTCCATCTCCTGTCTCATCATATCAGCTTTCTCCTTAAAGCCCTTCTCTAACTGAGCAGCCTGCTCCCTCAGTTTACTCTTCATGGCACGCTCAGCCTCCTCTCTCTGGAGCCTCAGCTCCTCCTTCATCTTCTCCTTCATCTGTCTCATCCTCTCTTCATTACTCCGTCTCTCTGCTTCCATCTTCTCTTCGAGTTGTCGCTGCTTCTCCTCTGTAGCTTTGACTTCCTGATACAGGAGGGCTGCTTTCTCTCTTTCCTCTGGTCATTCATTGACAAAAAGAGAAATAAGGAAATATGGTTTATAGACAAAGAATCGATACAAAACTACGAAATTAAGAGTCTATTTTGCTGTAAGACCAATAAAATATTATTTTAAATATGATTAATTATCCTTTAATGAAATAAATTTCTATGAATGCTTATAACGGCACCTTTTAGGAAGAACACTTCCTTACATTTTCATTTTCCAATATTTTACTAAAAGAGTTTATTTTCATCTAAGTTGCACTCTTTCAAAAACATCAATATTGAATATGACATTTGCTAAGTATCTATGATCTTGAACTAAATTTGGACCATTAAAATAGAGCCAGAAGAGTTCAAAGTATCGATCTTGATCACACTGATCTTGATTCATAATGATAATGGCACACAGTCATCCTGGGCTGCAGTTGTTATTGCAGGGTGCAATTATTGGACCCATGAAACAGACCTGTACATCATATTGTCCATGTCTCTGAGTCCTTAAGTGTCTCAGCAGTACTCTCACAAGTAGCTAAACCTTTGATCACCTCTTTCTCATAGGGCCTGGTAAGAATATACACAAAGGGAAATTGGGATTTAAATGGTTAAGGCTCTCACCCTTAATCTTTTTTTCTTCAGTCAGTTTTTTGTCAGCCTGCAGAATTGCTTTAGAATCCACAGACCTCTGCTTCAGAAACTCCTCTAGGACTTCTTCAGCCTATTGACATACAGAAAAAATGGATAATTGTGATGTTGATCATATTTCTGTAGTGTGCAGTGTGTATAAAGATGTGTAATAAGTGTAATATGGGCAAGACCTTGACTTCTTTATTGGCCTGGCTGTTATAATTCTTCACAATGTCCTCCAGATCCTTGCAGAAGAGATCATAGCCACCAGGTTTGGTATAGAAACCCTGCTTGAGATTTTCCGTCATTGGCTTAGAGAGGGATGACAAGAGATCCTCACATCGTCTCTTCGAAGCTTGCTCGTATTGGCACAGGTATCCTTCAAAGAGTTTATTAATGTTTTCCTAAAAACACAACATGTAGCATGTAAGTAACAGTTCTCAGTTTTGTAATGCATCACAGGAGATTTCAGCTATATACACTCTCTTTATACCACTAAAGCCCAGGACAGAGCAGCAAAATAAATAATCGCACTGATTACTGTCATGGTAGGTGTAGTAGGATACGATGTAAGATGAAGGAGAATACTTGAATACATTTAATAGAACATTAGGAACAAGAAAATCAACTACAAACACCATGTAACATTAACAATACAGGACCAAGACTGGACTGAAACTAAGGGCATTGTAATGATGGGTCAACAGCGTGAGGATCCATGTGCAGCTTGTTTATTAAAAGTAGACAATACAGTACACACAGGGGGCAGAGCAGAATCGTAGACAGGGACAGGCTTGGGTCGAGACAGGCGGCAAGTTATCAGGGTCATATAACAGGCAGGGTTCATGGCAGGTGGCAAGCAAACAGAGTCCAGGAAACAGGCAAAGATCAGGGTAGGTTCACAAAGAATAAACAGCCCAAACGGTAACAGGGAAACAGTCCAACAAAGAAACGCTCGGAAATGATCACCTAGGCAAATCAAGACTTCGTGGTGCATGTATGCGTGTGTGAGTGTTATATGGAGTGTGTGAAATGACGTGCAGGTTTGTGCGCAATCAGTCCCAGGAATGAGGGCCCTTGGGAAATGTAGTCCAGAATGGAAAGAGTCAATATTCCGGTGACGGCTCCCTCCGGCGGCCGGGATGAAGAGCCGCGGGAGCCGTATTCGTTACAGGCATACATACACAGTGAACTGAGGAGTTAACAAGACTAACAAGAAACACCTGAACAGAAGACACAAATTAATCAGTAACCAAGACAACAAACTAATGGCAGGAAACTAAGAACAAAAGGATAACATGTAACAAACAGAATGAAAGTGAAACAAAATGAGATTTAAAATGAGAAAATGTCTATTATTATTTCTCTGCAGCATATTTTATTGTGAAATTGAAATATTTTTCTAACAAAACTGAATTGAAAATTAAAATAAATCTTTTCATATGAGTACATAAAAAAGATATTTGCTCTATAACAGGCTGAACTATCTGTAGCCATTTAAAATTAGAAGCAACCACTGCATTTTAATCATGATCCCAACAAAAATGCTGCAAACATGCAGCATGAGCAGTTTTTTTAATTTAAATTAGAGTGCATAGTTTTTAACATTTGAAGAAGAAAAAAATGTCAGACTTTAACTGAAATTATGCTACATAAAACTTCATGACAGAGGTGCTGCATGAGAACACAAATTCACTGTCTTGACAGCAGGTGGCCCTTGTGAACCAGCAGCAATACAGCGCTTCCATGGTTACCGCTGTAAACAATGCATTGCAAGGAAGATGAAAAGAAAATACCATCTAAACCTTTCTGAACCCAGTCAGCTCTCCTCAGATATAGATTCATATACACCACTGACCCCAAATATATTGAGATTCATTTAGCATCTCAACTGTCTTGAATCGTCACATATTTTAATCTATTTTCAACCAATTCCAGATACATTGTTACATCCCTAATATATTCAGAACCAACAAAGGGCCAGAAGAGAGATTAATTTTTGCCCAGTGTTACTGAGTCATTAATTAAGCTCTTTGAAGAAATCCAGCCTACCTCTAGAGATTTCAGGTACTTTCCATCAGTGTCCCTGAAGGAACGCTTCATGAAGGTTTGTGTCGCCATGCTGCTGAGATGTTGGTGTTCTGAGGACACTTTCTTCAGTTCCAGAGGGAAGGAGCCTTTCAGCTTCTCCATTCCACTCTGGTAAACCTCAAGCCCCTCCTTCACTGCAGCCTCATTCTCAATCATTGCCATAGCAATCACAGCATTCTCCAGACACGGCACAGCCCCACTGGAGATGGTGTCCACGTATGTTTTCGCCAAGTGACCCAGAACTTCAGAGAAGGAAAGAAGTCAAACATAATGGTACAGAAAAGGTATTGAAGAACACCTTTCTGTATGTACATGCAAACTCTTCAGATTTAATTTTGAATCACCTCTGCCAGTGACTGTGATTCCATCTTTCAGCTTCTTCACTTGGCTCTCATGAAAGACAAACTTGCAGAAACGATCTGTGACCTCCAGGAAGTCAGAGGAAAGGTCAGCAGGATCCAAACTCTCCAAACGAGACACATTCTTTGGGGCGGTTGGGAATGGGAAAGTGAAGCACATTCGGGAAGGGAAGAATTTTTTGATGCACTCCCTGGGCAAGTTGTACTCCATCACTTTTTTTGATTGCCTAAAACAAATTAGGGCATGATGTAGATTCTCTCAATTCAAATATTATTAAACAAGTTATTATAAATAGTATTACCTCAATAAACTATGAATGTTAAGAGTAATATAAAAGATACTACCAAATTAACAAAAAAACTATTACCAAAAATAATAATCATTTTTACTATTATTAAATTACCATGTTTCAGCTTCAGAGCAAACTCTAGGTACTCATCCTCTGTTGCATCTTTGCCATCAATCTTTCGCTCAAGAGTGAAGTCCCTCACAGCCCAGATGAAACTAGGGAAGAACTTCACAAACTCGATTGAATCGTCGGCATCCTCATCTGGTGATTTGACCTTAATGCACTCTGTTAGTTCAGTGACGTATCTGACAGTTTGTTCAGGCATAAACACAAAGTGACGTCAAACACAACACATGATGCACAGTCTAACAAAACTTTACACCCCTACAATAGATCCTTTTGCTGTTTGTACACAATGATGACGTAGCAACGTATGCGCGTGCATTTTAGCAAAGAAACTATGGCAAGAATCAGCAGCGTGTCAAGCTACGCGAGCGGATTAAGCAACACAGACAGACAAAGTTATTTTAAAAAGTTGACTTTATCAAATGGTATCCGGCTACCAGATCTGTGTATTATAGTGGAGTGGATAATAATAATAATAATAATAATACTACTAAGTTTTATTATATAGCGCCTTTCCAGAGCTCAAGGACGCTTTACAGTGTACATAACAAGGAAGAGATAATATGAGCAAACAATGATGAGAAAACAAAAATGGACATGGAAGTATACAGAAGAATAGAGACAAGTAAAAAATTACAGGACTTAAGAAACATAACATAACATTCAGACAAATATTAGTAGTAATGCAGAGCAATCAATGTGTAACGAATCATCACTCAAGCCGGGATCCATTTGCATGCTTTTATTAAATAGTAGAATGGTCGTACAGGCAGGGTCAGATCGGGGACAGACAGGTATGGCAGAGACAGGCAGAAACGTGGTCATAAAACAGGCAGAATGTCAGGGCAGGCAGATATCACTCACAAGACAGTATTCCAGGCAGAAGTCAGTTGGCAGGCAGAAGAGGGTCAAGAACGGGTAACAGCAAGTACAGCAACAGGTAATCAGTCAGACAATAAACGCTCAGAAATGCTCACTAGAGAAACAAGACCTCGCGATGTAGAGTGGTGTGTGTGAGTCTTTTATAGTCCAGGTGATAGGCAACAGCTGAGGCGTAATCAGTCCAGAGAACGGGATGATGGGTAATGTAGTGTGTATGTGTGTTAGTATTCCGGGGATGGCTCCCTCCGATGGCCAGAGGAGGGAATCACGGAGTTCGTCTCTGTGACACAATGAATCAAAACAAGAGGTATAACATTCAGAAAACAGGTGAGTTTTGAGTAATGATTTCAATTCGGAGACATTATTAACACAACAGAGTGAGCGGGGGAGAGAATTCCAGAGTTTTGGTGCGATAGTACTGAATGATCTGCCCCCCGCTCACTAGAAGACGTTAGCCAAATATACAGTGGCCAGATATACAGTGGGTACGGAAAGTATTCAGACCCCTTAAATTTTCACTCTTTGTTATATTGCAGCCATTTGCTAAAATCATTTAAGTTCATTTTTTTCCTCATTAATGTACACACAGCACCCCATATTGACAGAAAAACACAGAATTGTTGACATTTTTGCAGATTTATTAAAAAAGAAAAACTGAAATATCATATGGTCCTAAGTATTCAGAGCCTTTGCTCAGTATTTAGTAGAAGCACCCTTTTGATCTAATACAGCCATGAGTCTTTTTGGGAAAGATGCAACAAGTTTTTCACACCTGGATTTGGGGATCCTCTGCCATTCCTCCTTGCAGATCCTCTCCAGTTCTGTCAGGTTGGATGGTAAACGTTGGTGGACAGCCATTTTTAGGTCTCTCCAGAGATGCTCAATTGGGTTTAAGTCAGGGCTCTGGCTGGGCCATTCAAGAACAGTCACGGAGTTGTTGTGAAGCCACTCCTTCATTATTTTAGCTGTGTGCTTAGGGTCATTGTCTTGTTGGAAGGTAAACCTTCGGCCCAGCCCTTACGAAAAACTAGTATACTTCAAGTTCATTTGATCAAGTATACTAAAGTAATGTTCAAGTATATTTTATGTAGTAAGTATAATATCAATGTACTAGTAGTAAACTTGTAAGTGTACTATTTTAATACCGCTTGGGACTAAATTGGTCCAATTGAAGTATACGTTTAAGTGTACTATAAGTGTAACAGTAGTAAACTTTAACTAGTTCACATTTGTACTGCATCTGTACTAAAAGTGAACTTATACTAGTATACTAGTAGTTTACTATTTTAATACACTTTGAAATATACTCGGTAAACTGCTAGTTTAGTGCAAGTATACTTTTAAGTTTTCTGTAAGTGAACATGACATCACACTTATAGTTTACTTTTATATATTATTTTTGCACTTTAAGCATACTTCTATGTTCCTACACAGCAAAAACTGCAGTGTTAATTAACTCTCCAGGGAGTACATGTAAGACCATACTCAAGAGTGTTAAAGTTAATGAGATATTAAGTGATAATTGAGTGATGATGAGCATTATTGAAGACACCTGATGATAACAAGCAGAATCACCAAAAGAGAAAATCACTATTTTAAGCCACCATCGTGGAGATGAGGGTTTGCTTAGTGGAGCTCTTGACCCTTGACTTTTTAAAATAAAAATTTGTTTGGGTTGTTTTAACTGAGTTATAACATCCAGACAACAAATGGAAAAATGATTAGGTGATGTTGGTTATTTTTCACATAATCATTATTTGTTCTGTATCACTGAACTCATTTAGAGCCCAATCTCTGAGTTAGATTTACATTATTGATTACAGCAGCACTGTGATTCTACAGCACAAGATCAGCTTTATCAATATAATCTGACGGATTTCACAAACAGTTCTGAGCAAAAAAAAAAAAAATCTTTCACTTAGGCACACACAGACATCAAGAATCAGCCTGTGAATCAACAATGGTGAGAATAATAAAGCATGTTGCAGTGCATTCTGGGTGCCACCAATCAAATTCATCCATGGCTCCCATCATGCATTGCTGCATGAATAAATTATGAGCTGAATTGTCTTAGTAATTTTCTTTATTCTCATATTTTATTTTGTTCCGTTTATGTGACTTTTTAGTAGCTTGTTTTCTAATGTTCAGAGTTGATCTGTTGATCAGAATATGTTGCTTGTCACCGTCGTTGAGATTCACAGGCTGATTCTTGATGTCTGTGTGTGCCTAAGAGAAATATATATATATATTTTTTTTCGCAGAACAACTGTTTGTGAAATCCTTCAGATTATGTTGATAGAGCGGAGCTTGTGCTGCTGTAAACAATAATGTGAATCTAACTCAGAGATTGGGCTCTAAATGAGTTCAGTGATTCAGATCAAATAATGATTATGTTAAAACATAACCAACACCACCTGACCATTTTTTCCACTTGTTTGTCTGGATGTTATAACTCAGTTAAAACAGCCCAAACAAAATTTTATTTTAAAAAGTCAAGGGTCAAGAGCCCAACTAAAGCAAACCCTCATCTCCACGATGGTGGCTTAAAAATTGTGATTTTCTCCTTTGGTGATTCTGCTTGTTATCATCAGGTGTCTCAATAATGCTCAATCATCACTCAATTAATCACTTAATTATCTCATTAACTTTAACACTCTTGAGTATGGTCTCACATGTACTCCCTGGAGAGTTAATTTAACACTGCAGTTTTTGCTGTGTAGTATTAAAATAGTAAACTACTAGTATACTAGTATAAGTTCACTTTTAGTACAGATGCAGTACAAATGAGAAACGTAGCTGTGAACTAGTTAAAGTTTACTACTGTTACACTTATAGTACACTTAAACGTATACTTCAATTGGGCCAATTAGTCCCAAGCGGTATTAAAATAGTACACTTACAAGTTTACTACTAGTACATTGATATTATACTTACTACAAAGTATACTTAAAAAATATACTTGAACATACTTTAGTACTTGATCAAATGAACTTGAAGTATACTAGTTTTTCGTAAGGGAGTCTGAGGTCCTGAGCACTCTGGAGAAGGTTTTCGTCCAGGATATCCCTGTACTTGGCCGCATTCATCTTTCCCTCGATTGCAACCAGTCGTCCTGTCCCTGCAGCTGAAAAACACCCCCACAGCATGATGCTGCCACCACCATGCTTCACTGTTGGGACTGTATTGGACAGGTGATGAGCAGTGCCTGGTTTCTCCACACATACCGCTTAGAATTAAGGCCAAAAAGTTCTATCTTGATCTCATCAGACCAGAGAATATTTCTCACCATCTTGGCAAACTCCATGCGGGCTTTCATGTGTCTTGCACTGAGGAGAGGCTTCCGTCGGGCCACTCTGCCATAAAGCCCCGACTGGTGGAGGGCTGCAGTGATGGTTGACTTTCTACAACTTTCTCCCATCTCCCGACTGCATCTCTGGAGCTCAGCCACAGTGATCTTTGGGTTCTTCTTCACCTCTCTCACCAAGGCTCTTCTCCCCCGATAGCTCAGTTTGGCCGGACGGCCAGCTCTAGGAAGGGTTCTGGTCGTCCCAAACGTCTTCCATTTAAGGATTATGGAGGCCACTGTGCTCTTAGGAACCTTAAGTGCAGCAGAAATATTTTTGTAACTTGGCCAGATCTGTGCCTTGCCACAATTCTGTCTCTGAGCTCTTCAGGCAGTTCCTTTGACCTCATGATTCTCATTTGCTCTGACATGCACTGTGAGCTGTAAGGTCTTATATAGACAGGTGTGTGGCTTTCCTAATCAAGTCCAATCAGTATAATCAAACACAGCTGGACTCAAATGAAGGTGTAGAACCATCTCAAGGATGATCAGAAGAAATGGACAGCACCTGTGTTAAATATAGTGTCACAGCAAAGGGTCTGAATACTTAGGACCATGTGAAATTGCAGTTTTTCTTTTTTAATAAATCTGCAAAAATGTCAACAATTCTGTGTTTTTCTGTCAATATGGGGTTCTGTGTACATTAATGAGGAAAAAAATGAACTTAAATGATTTAGCAAATGGCTGCAATATAACAAAGAGTGAAAAATTTAAGGGTCTGAATACTTTCCGTACCACTGTATACATAACTATATATATATATATATATATATATATATATTTATAAATATTACTCCAAATTTTATATATTATATATATATATATATATATATATATATACTTTGGAGTTGCTAACACATTAGAACCACTGGGGAACAACACCACTTCCATTGCCAAAATGCGCGCGCGCAACTATTTGATCACGTGGGCTGTAAAAGGGTCTATAAACCCAATATATTTCCTTCAGGGTTTAATACACATTTCTAACAATCCATTACTTTTCGGCAAATAATGTAGTAGGGCAGTCTAGGTCCCGCCCTATTAAAGGGGTCATGACATGAGAAATCAAATTTTCCTTGAGTTTTTGACATACAAGAGGTCATCATATCACAAACCCGATTCCAAAAAGTTGGGACACTGTACAAATTGTGAATAAAAAAGGAATGCAATAATTTACAAATCTCATAATCTTTTTTTTTTTAAAATTATAATAACACAACACAGTGGTACTGGTATTTCATAACAGCACATACAGTCATATAAGCCAATACATCTTACAATCTTTGGATATACATGTTCGTACATAGGCATATAAAATGCAAAAACAAAATAATAATAAGAAATAATAATAATAAAAATAATACAACAGAGCATATCAAAGTAAATAACAGGATCATTTTATAGACCAAAAATTAAAAGGATATATTAGTCACTGAACATCTTCCAGAAAGTTCCACAAAGAAGACCAAGTGCGCCAAAAAAACATCTGATCTTTGATGCAGATCGTAAGTTAGTTTTTCCAGAGGTAAAAGAGTAGCGGCCTGACTCCAAATGTTAACTGAGGGTATCTGAGGAGGTGACCATAGTAATAATATAAATTTTTTCGCTAAATATATACAAAAGTTCAGTACACTTTTTCAAGGCGCAGACCAGCTTTACAGTTCAGAAGGTAAACTATTGGAGATAATGCAAAAGTCTTTCAAATAATCTTTTGAATAAACTTATGGATCTCTTTCCAGTAACCTTTGATTTTATCACAATCCCAAAACACATGCATCACTGTGCCAATGTCTGTCCTACATTTGAAACATAATTGAGAAGAATTAGGGAATATTTTATGAAGGCAAACTGGAGTTAGATAAGTCCTGTGGATAAATTTATAATTTTGTTCATGGGCCGAAATTGAGACACCTTTGGGGAAAACACATGTACAAACAGATAACCACTCTTCATCACTAAAATTTGATCCTAAGTCCTTTTCCCATATCACCTTCAGAGAGTCAATCTTCTTAAGAGTTAATGAAGAGAGAAGCTGTTTTTCCACTTCAGTAAGGTAAAATCGTTTATTACCTTCTTTTGAGTGTGACTCTAAAAAGTGCAGTAATTGAAGAAATTTATTAAAATCATTACTGGGCAGGTTAAATTCCTGCTTTAACGACTGGAATGACCTCATTTGACCATTATTAAATAAATGGCCAAACTCAGACAGTTCTCTCAACCTCCAGGACAGAAGACCAGTATTCTGCATGGTTGGGGGGAGATCAGGATTGAGTGCGATAGGAGACTTAAAAGATATCTTATTTGGAATAGCTAAATATTTCTTAATATCCTTCCACACCAAAAGATTATTTGACACAGTGAAAATATTAGTCAGAGATTAAATTTTTTGTATATTATGAATAAATGACAGTGAGCATAACAGTCTAGGAAAGCATCTTGAATATTCAATCCCAGTCCAGCGTGAATCAGATCTGTTAAGAAACCAACTTAACGTGTTTAATTTGTGCAGACCAAAAATATAACTGAAAAGGGAGTGAAACCCCAACCAATTCCCTTGGATTCATCAAAACAGAAAGTTTAAGTCTAGGTTTTTTATGATTCCAAATGTACTTTGAAACTGAAGAATTAATCCTTTTAAAAAAATCTGTACTTAAGTAACACGGCAAATTTTGAAACAAAAAATTCAATCTCGGAAGAATATTCATTCTTATAACATTAATCCTGCCAAAAAAGAATTTGGAAGAATTGACCAATCTGACAGGTTCTGATTAATTTTCGTAATTAACTGGGGATAGTTGGCTTTATACAAATCGACCAAATTAGGTGTGACATTGATTCCTAAATACTGAAATCCAGAAAGTGCTAAATTAAACGGAGATTTTGTAATGGCTTCAGAGGGAACGTGCAAATACAAAGCTTGAGATTTGTCCAAATTGATCTTATATCCTGAGAAATTACTATATTTTTCAATAACGGCAAGAATTGCGTCAGTAGACGTCTTCTGACGTCTATATTTAAGATAGAGCAGAACATCGTCTGCATAAAAGGCTATACGATGTTCCTCTAGACCAGGGATGGGCAACTCCGGTCCTGGAGGGCCAGTGTCCTGCAGAGTTTATCTCCATCCCTGATAAAAACTCACTTGCCTATAACTTTCTACCAGAGGTGGGTAATCCAGGGGTCAGAGAGTAAAAGTCCTGCCATATTTTTATTCCACCCACTGAAGCATTAATGAGATAAATAAGTGATTAATTGAGTGATGATTGAGCATTATTGAAGACACCTGATGATAACAAGCAGAATCACTGAAGGAGAAAATCACAATTTTTAAGTTACCATCATCGAGGTCAGGGTTTGTTTTAGTTGAGCTCTTGACCCTTGACTTTTTAATATTAGATTTTGTTTGGGCAGTTTTAACTGCATTACCAACTAACCAGACAAGCAAAGTTAGATTATGTTTTCACATAATCCTTAATTGATCTGAATCACTGAACTCATTTAGAGCCCAATCTCTGAGTTAGATTTACATTATTGATTACAGCAGAAGATCAGCTTTATCAATATAATTTTTTTTTTTAAGTTCTGATTTAAAAAAAAACAAAAAATTATTTAAACACACAGACATCAAGAATCAGCCTGTGAATCTCAACAATGGTGAGAATAATAAAGCATGTTGCAGTGCATTCTGGGTGCCACCAATCAAAATTCATCCATGCCTCCCATCATGCATTGCTGCATGAATAAATTATGAGCTGAATGTCTTAGTAATTTCTTTATTGTCACTATTTACATTTTGTTTTTCTGTGACTTTTAGTAGCTTGTTTTTAAGTTCAGAGTTGATCTGTTATCAGAATTTGTTGCTGTCACCGTTGTTGAGTTCCAGGCTGATACTTGATGTCTGTGTCCTAAAGAAAACTTTTTTTTTTTTAAATCAGAACAACTTTAAGAAATCCTTCAGATTATATTGATAAAGCTGATCTTCTGCTGTAGAATCACAGTGCTGCTGTAATCAATAATGTAAATCTAACTCAGAGATTGGGCTCTAAATGAGTTCAGTGATACAGATCAAATAATGATATGTGAAAACATAACCAACACCACCTGGTCATCTTTTCTATTTGTTTGTCTGGTTGTTATAACTCAGTTAAAACAGCCCAAACAAAATTTTGTTTTAAAAAGTCAAGGGTCAAGAGCCCAACTAAAGCAAACGCCGAACTCCATGATGGTGGCTTAAAAATTGTGATTTTCTCCTTTGGTGATTCTGCTTGTTATCATCAGGTGTCTTCGATAATGGTCAATCATCACTCAATTAATCACTTATTTATCTCATTAATGCTTCAGTGGGTGGAATAAAAATATGGCAGAACTTTTACTCTCTGACCCCTGGATTACCCACCTCTGGTAGAAAGTTATAGGCAAGTGAGTTTTTATCAGGGATGGGATAAACTCTGCAGGACACTGGCCCTCCAGGACCGGAGTTGCCCATCCCTGCTCTAGACCAGTGGTCACCAACCTTTTTAAGCCCAAGATCCCTGACCTCGACCTTTTTGAAAGACAAGATCTACTTGATGATAGCCCAGATTGTATTTAGTATTTTTTTCGTGGTCAATGTAGATTCTGATTTTATTTTTACAAAGCAAATGGCCGATCTGATACTGATGTAGATATTTATTATTAATTTTATTATAATAACAAAAATACAAGCTATTTCAAATTAGAGGGAACCACTGCTTTTTAATCACAATCCAAACAAAGACGCTATGCACGTTGCATGAGCAGTTTTTTTTTTTTATTTGAATTAGATTTAATTTCAAGATTTACGCATGTGCAGTTTGAGGCATATCAGACATAGTATGCCTGAGTTACAACAGCTTCCTCTTTCATGGCGAAACATCAGACTTTGTCAGGCCGCCACAGACACGCCCTTCAGCGAAAACTCAAGATCTTTGAGATTTATCATCACTAAAAGTCTTATGTTGATCTGGTTAAATCACTATGAGGAGTTAATCACAGTGTAAAATATGTAATTTCCTGTTGCCCCCAGGTGGCGCTATGACTGTAACTGTATATTGTCATGAAGATGTCTTCAGGCCAGGACTCTAATAAAACATGTGAAGTTTGGGGCAGATCCGACATTGTATACCCGAGTTACAACAACTTCCTGTTTCATGGCGAAACATCAAACTTTGTTAGGCCGCCACGGACACGCCCTTTGGTGAAAACTTTAGATCTTTGCAATTTAACGTCGAAAAAGCCTTGAGATTAGACTGACCAAATATATGACATTGATCTGATTAAAGCTCTAGGAGTTCGTTAAAGTACAACGTCTGGAAATGGCAAAAAATGGCAAGTTAATTCAAAATATCTGACTTCCTGTTCGGTTTTCAGGTTTCGCTCCAAGAGACTTTTTTGTAGGTATTGGGCTGTTAAATGTGTGTGCCAAATTTCAAAATCTATGTGAAATGTAGCGTGAGGGGCACTACGTTAGATGGCGCTATCGAGCCATTTTGCCACGCCTAATGCTGCGACCCATAACAGACGTAAATTTTCACCACTTCTGACGCGTGTGCAAAGTTTCATGAGTTTTCGAGCACGTTTAGGCCCTCAAAAATGCGATTTACTTTGGAGAAGAAGAATAATAAACGGAGCAATTCCAATAGGGTCCTCACCCCATCGGTGCTCGGGCCCTAATAATAATAATAAACAGAGCGGGGCGCTATGGCGTATGGTGAAGAGTAGACGTGTCCTCCACTAGCTCCGAGGGGAAATTGACTTTTATATTAATTTTGTTGTACTTTTTTCAATATAACTTTTTGCGATTGCTTTTACTGTAGTTAGAAGACAGTTTATATCAATTATTTCAACTGAGGCATTACAAGATGAAAAACACTCGACAGAAACAGGACACCCAAAGAGGAGGCCGCAAAACACCGCCTCCGCTTGATTCCGAAACACCGGATCAGCTAGCACTTTGGATGCTAGGATACAAGCCATGATGGACGCGCTTAAGAACGATCTTTTCTCTAAAATGGACACGGTTGCTGTTGGATTGCACTCCGAGATCTTGTCTGTTAGAGGAGAATTGAAAGCTTCAATTGAACCACTTCAGCGATTAGTAGACTCTCATGAAGCAGCAGTGCGGGATCTCGAGCAGGCCGCTAACGACCATAGCTCCCGTATAACTGAACTCGAGGCTACCATCACCAAGTTATCCGCTCAGGTGATTCGTCTGGATGATAAGTGCGAAGACTTGGAAAGCAGATCTCGAAGAAATAATATTCGTGTGGTTGGTGTACCCGAGGGAATGGAAGGACCTCGTCCTACTGATTTTATTGCAGTTTTGCTACAGGATCTACTAGGACTGGAAAACCGCTACTTGATCGTGCTCACCGCTCTCTGCGGAACGAACCAGTGGCCGGATCCCAACCTCGGGCTTTTATCGTGCGGGTGCATTTTTTCCATGTTCGTAACACGATTCTACGACGAGCAGGCGAGTCTTCCCCTCCTTTACAAGGACAAACGGATCTCTGTGTTCCACGACTTTACATCCTCTGTCGCAAGAAGCGTTCTGCCTTTTCTGCAGTGAAACGCAGTCTGCGCTCCTTTCCGGAGGTCAAGTTTGGGTTTATATACCCCGCCACACTAAGATCACTATGCCGGATGGCACTTCATGGCGTTTTGAAGACCCTCTTGGCCAGTGACTTTGTTAAAAAGAACTGTAAGTAGAGTGGACATTGTGAGGACAGGATCAGTCTAATGCTTGCAGGTAGATAATTAGGTCATTTGTTCTGTAATACTGGCCCTGGGTTATTACAGTTGTTTATGGCTATGTGTATGGATATGTATATATACATATTATTTTTTTTGGTGTATAAGTTTTATACTTAAACAGTAAAAAGCTATGTTGTTTTGGTTTTATGAATGTATCGAGAGCAATTTGTCTGGCTTAATTTGGATTATGGACCTTCACTACTCTATAGGTACATTTGTTCAGCTTTATTTATTAGGCATTTTCTCCAGGGCACTATCTTTTTTAGCGTAGAGCTATTACGGAGCGTTCTGTGCCTTTAGTTATTTTGGGTTTGTGTGCATCTCATTTGGGGAGATGCTAACATGGGGTGGTGTGGTGGGATGGGAAGGTTTGGTGTTTATTTGTTGTGGTTGTCATGTGTTTTCAGGTTTATTGTATTGGTTTTATAATTATTTACCAGTTTACGCAGCTGTGGTGACGGTTTTTTTGTCATTTTTCTTGACATTCTTTTTCTGCCCTATTTTGGTGGATGGCCCAATCGAGTGTAAACCTAAGTACTGATGGAGGTGATTGTAAATTGTAAAGGCCTGAACTCCCCTGTGAACGCACTAGGTATTAAATCATCTCAAAACTTAGGACACAGATTGTTATCTTCAAGAGACGCACTTAAAATCTACTCCTCATTTTCAAATAGAAGTAGGTGGGTGGGTCAGTCCTATTTCTCTTCATTTTATAGCAAGTCTAGGGGAGTTGCCATTTTATTTCATAAATCAATTCCTTTGTTGTTCTAAATGGTCTGATCCTAATGGTAGATATTTGATGTTACAGGTATTATATGGCATCCAACGATTTTGTTAATGTATATGCCCCAAACTGGGATGATGTGAGTTTTCAAGAAACTTTTTTCGCCCTTCCGGACATGTCCTCCCACTTACCATTTTAGGTGGGGACTTTAATTGTTGGTTGAACCCAGATCTTGACCGTTCCTCTAATAAAGCGGCAACACTTTCAATCGGCTAAATTATAAAAGACTTATGGTGAACTTTTCAATTTCAGATCCTGGCGTTTCTTAACCCTACAAGTAAATCATTTTTTTTCTCTCCTGTGCATCGTACATTTACTCGGATTGATTATATCTTATTGGATAATAGATTTCTTCCATGTCTCCTCTACCTCTGCTCATAGGAACCAACAGTTATCTCAGACCATTCTCCTGTTGTTCTCAACATTAGGTTTAAAGGCTTGGTTCGATCACACTACCCTTGGCGTCTTAATGCGCGCTTACTGTCAGACGAAAAATTTGTTGATATGATATCCAGCCAAATTGATTTGTTTTTGAGTACTAACAGGACCTCTGATGTGTCTGCGTCTGTCTTATGGGAGATGTTGAAAGCTTACATTAGAGGTCAAATAATCTCTTATGTGAATTATGATAGAAGGCGGAGGAGGGAGAGAGTGGTCACTCCAATCGCATTGCCCAATTGGACGCAGCGTTAGCCACTTCTCCAACTCCTGAGTTGTATAAGGAACGCCTCACAGCTCAGTCAGAATTTAATACATTGGCTGCGGACCGTGCTGTTGAGCTGTTACTTAAGACTAACAGTACATACTTTGAACAGGGGGATAAAGCTGGTAGAATGTTGGCACATCAATTACGGCAGACTATCTCCTCTCATCAGATTCCGGAAATTGCCACATCTTCAGGAACTACGATAGACCCAGAAAAAATAAATGATGAATTTAGAGCTTATTATGCCTCATTATATACATCAGAGACAAATGTGGAAAAGTGTGATTTTGATGGATTTCCATTTAGAAATCCCTCAGGTTAATTTGGACATGGCAGATCAATTAGAAATCCCAATAACTGCCCTTGAACTTTCGGGTGCTCTTAAAGCGATGCAGTCTGGCAAATGCCCAGGGCCAGACGGCTTTCCTGTAGAGTTTTACAGATGCTTTCAAAATAAACTAGCTCCGGTTCTGATTGATATGTTTAATGAATCTTTTCTGACGGCTAAACTTCCCCCTACGCTTAATCAGGGTTCGATTTCTCTTATTTTGAAGAAGGACAAGGACCCTCTTAGTTGCTCTTCGTATAGACCAATTAGTTTATTGAATGTTGATTTCAAAATTTTATCCAAAATGCTTGCTCTTCGTTTGGAAACTGTTCTTCCAGATATCATCTCTCCTGATCAAACGGGGTTTGTTAAAAATAGGCACTCTTTTTTTAATTTGAGAAGGCTTTTTAATACTATTTATAATCTTCCGTCAACAACCTCACCGCAAGCAATTATCGTTAGATGCGGAGAAGGCCTTCAATCGTGTGGAATGGGCATACTTATTTCATATTTTGGGGAAATTCGGCTTTAAGGAAAATTTAATTTCTTGGGTGAAGCATTTATACTCGTCACCTTTGGCTTCAGTTAGGACAAATAATAATCAGTCCTCTTACTTTCCTCTCTATCGTTCAACGCGGCAAGGGTGTCCTTTAAGTCCTCTTTTATTCGCTGTGGCAATTGAGCCTCTTTCTATTGCGCTTCGTGCTGACCCACATATTAAAGGTATTGTGAGTTGTGGGCAAGAACAGAAGGTGTCTCTATATGCAGACGATCTTCTTTTATTCATTACTGACTTCTCTGTGTCAGTCCCAGCTGCACTTTCTGTTTTTGGTTCTTTTGGAGCCATATCTGGTTACAAGCTAAATTTAGGAAAGAGTGAGCTGCTTCCTCTTAATAAGGCAGCACGTGAATACCCACTTCACACCCTGTCATTTAAAGTTGCTCAGCACGAGTTAAAATATCTTGGGATTCAGGTTACTGCTAAATTCAGATATCTTTATTGCGCTAATTTCATTACTCTTCTGTCTCAAGTACAAAGTAGTTTTAATCGTTGGTCAGTGCTGAACTTATCTCTAGCAGCTCAGATTAATAGTATTAAGATGAATGTCCTTCCCAGGTTTCTATACTTGTTTCAGTGTGTACCGATTTTCCTTCCGCAAACCTTTTTTCATAAATTAGACGCCATTATTTCGGATTTTGTTTGGAGTGGGAGGCCACCAAGATTACGTAAACAATATTTACAGAACCCGAAGAAGCTAGGAGGAATGGCCTTACCCAACTTTAAGTTTTACTACTGGGCGGCTCATCTCAAAATAATTCAGTTTTGGCTACATTCTGGTTCACAGTTATTATCGTCAATTTGGTTGGGAATGGAGCATTCTTCCTGCAAGCCTGTTTCACTTTCAGCTTTGGCTCATTCGCCTATTAAATCACCTATAAAAAATTACACTAAAAATGTCATTATTAAGACAACTGTAAAGATTTGGAATCAGTTTAGACGTTCCTTTGACCTTCAAACATATTCTATTTTGGCACCAATAACAGCTAATCACTCCTTTCCTCCATCGTTAATTGATCGTGCATTTGAGATTTGGTCTAATATGGGCATTAAAACATTTAAGGATCTCTACATTGATAACACTTTCGCCTCATTTGAACAGTTGTCCAAAAAATTTTCCCTCCCAAATCAACACTTTTTTAGGTACTTGCAGATCCGTAATTTTGTTTTTCATAGGTTCCCTCAGTTTCCTTCTATGCCCTCTGACACATCCCTTGATATTTTTTTAAAACCAGCGCCCGCTTTGAAGGGTATGATTTCATTATTTATGCTCAGATCCACTCACTTAGATTGGTTTCTTTGTCGTCAATTAAAGCGCTATGGGAGGAGGATCTGGGGATTGCATTCAGTGATGATATGTGGGGAAATGTTCTTGACAAAGTACACCACTCCTCAGTTTGTGCCAAACATGGACTGATCCAATGTAAAATTTTACACCGTACTCATTTAACTAAAACCAGGCTCGCTAAGATGTTTAATAACATTGACCCGACTGTGACCGATGTCACCAGGCAACACATATACATATGTTTTGGTCTTGCCCTGTTTTAACAACCTATTGGCAAAATATTTTTGATTCTTTGAGTGAGGTCACAGGGAAGAGAATAGTGCCTGATGCTATCACTGCACTTTTCGGGGTAACTCCGGTCACAATGCCGTTGTCTGCAGAGCTCAAGATGTTCATAGCCTTTGTTAGTTTGTTAGCAAGGCGTTTGATACTTTTGAATTGGAAGTCTCCTACACCTCCATCGCATATTCACTGGATTAGGGATGTTCTGTACTTCGCCAAACTGGAAAAAATTAGACATTTGTTAAGGGGCTCCCAAGAAAATTTTAAGACGTGGGACCCCTTTTTTGAATATGTTGGGAAGTTGACCTTTCCAGATAATCCTCAGTAAACTTAGTGACCCACATTTTTGCTGCAAATGAATGGGCAGTAGCCCTTTGGACCGTTACTCACAGCTAATAGTTAAAGGTTTTTTTTTTTTTTTTTTTTATAATTATTATGTGTCTGTCATTGTTTATTTTTGTTGATTCTTGGTGTTTTGGTCTTTGTATTATTATTATATTTTTTTTTATTATTATTATTATTTTTTTTAATATATGTGAAGGGGAGTTTTGTTTGTTTCTATTTCATGTTAAAATTCAATAAAGAGATTGATGGAAAAAAAAAAAAAAAAAATAAACAGAGCAATTCCAATAGGGTCCTCACACCATTGGTGCTCGGGCCCTAATAATAATAAAACAGCAATTCCAATAGGGTCCTCACACCATCGGAGCTCGGGCCCTAATAATAATAATAATAATAATAATAATAAACGGAGAAAAATTCCAATAGGGTCCTCACACCATCGGTGCTCGGGCCCTAATTTCAATATAAGCACCCTGAAAAAGCAAGAACACCCTCAGCTGATACTAAATAATATATATGCAACACTGCATTTTGAGTTTGCGCTCTCAAATGAAATGGTCTGATTTATAGCATATTTTGTGGCGGTGAGAAATGTAGCCAATCAGAGACAGTTTGTTGATGTCTTGAACGCAATGTTGGCCAATTTTGTTTAAGTTATAATCCACTCACCGCTTAAAATGCTGGAGTTTGCCGAGTTCTGCTCTCTGAATCCTCTCATTAATACAGTGGTTCCCAAACTGGGGTACGTGAACAAATGCTGAGTAGTTCATTTAATTCTAACTTTTAAAAAAAATTAAACCGAGCATTTCTAATTGCCAAAATGTCGTAAATCCAGTACATTTAATCAAATTACCTCATCATTTGCAGTTAAAAATGACTGTATCCACACACAGAAGCAGCATAGATTGCGTGCAGTCTGCTTAAATCACGCTAAATTACTGACATTCTCGACAATGCACCTTTGTTAAAGTGGGGATTTAGCACTTACTCGCATGAAGAACAAATATAGACAAAGATAATGGATTAATTTCGATTTAAGACTCAAACTTTGATACAAAAACATACCTTGTGTGAGTTCTTGTATTTAATGATAATAACGAGCAAGAATGCATTTGTTCCCAAATATCCACACGACTGCAAACGTGACATTATACAACAGGTCAAAAAATAAAACATACATTTTAAACACAGTAGTATCGTCAGTACTCTATTTTGCAATGAAATAGTTCTGACGAAAACCACAGCAGAACTACAACATCTGTTTCGTGAACGAATCGTGAGTCAATGATTCAATGATTCATTCACAGCCATTTGCTTCGTTACTGAATTAATGACTCAATGACTCGCTCATAAAAACAGTGACTTGCTGCCACCTACTGGTGGTTTTAGTTTAATATTTAAAAGTTTTACTTAGTTTTATCATCATTGCATATTTCTCTATTGAACATTTTTTTATTTAAAAAACATTATTTTATAAAGTTATTCATAAATGTTAAAAAAAAATGCACTGGAAAATCAATTTAGGGGCAAATATTGTCCCTAATGGTAAAGGTGTGACTGCAGTTAAAGTGGAAGAGAGGGGGTACGCAGAAGGAAGGTGATCCCTTCAGGGGGTACTCCAAGCTGAAAAGTTTGGGAACCACTGCATTAAAGGATTAGTTCACTTTTAAATAAACTTTTCCTGATAATTTACTCACCCTCATGTCATCCAAGATGTCCATGTCTTTCTTTCTTCAGTCGAAAAGAAATTAAAGTTTTTGATGAAAACATTCCAGGATTATTCTCCTTATAGTAGACAAACAAACAGTTGAAGGTCAAAATTAGTTTCACTGCAGCTTCAAATTGTTGTACACGATCCCAGATGAGAAAAGGGTCTTATCTAGTGAAACCATCGCTCAGTTTCTGAAAAAAATGGAAAAATATATAAGTTTATCCATAAATGCTCATCTTGAACTAGCTCTCCTCTTCTTCTTCTATTTTTGAATTCCAGCAGTGTAGACACTGCTAAGTGTATTACTGCCCTCCACGGGTCAAGTTTTGAAACTAATTGTTATATACTATGAACTAGCATATTGCATATAAATTAGTTCAAAACTTTGACCTGCGGAGGGCAGTAATACGCTTAGCAGCGTCTACAATGCTGTAATTCAAATAGAGGTGAAGAAGAAGAGAGCTAGTTCAAGATGAGCATTTATGGCTAAAACTTATATAATTTTAAAATTTTTTCAGAAAATGAGCAATGGTTTCACTAGATAAGACCCTTATTTCTCATCTGGGATCGTGTACAACAATTGAAGCTGCAGTGAAACTAATTTTGACCTTCAACTGTTTGGTGCCCATTGAAGTCTACTATATGGAAAAAAAATCCTGGAATGTTTTCATCAAAAACTTTAATTTTTTTTCGACTGAAGAAAGAAAGACATGGACATCTTGGATGACATGGGGGTGAGTAAATTATCAGGAAAAGATTATTTAAAAGTGAACTAATCCTTTAACAAATGAAGACACGATGCAAGTAAGATATTCATTATGCAGTGTAGACAGCTTTTTTACAGTGTAGATTTTAAGGTAATGTTGCGAGATTGCAAACTGAGATGAGTGACGGAAAATTGCACAGGCCTAGTTAAAACTAGCATAGGACAAAAATATGGCATGTCAAAACTGATGTGCGCAATTTAAATGCAGACTAAAAAAATATTTGTATCAACATAATTTTTAAATTCCATTCCAGTTATTTGTGAAGGTAATGACTTGTAAATGATCTTAAATGTCCCACTGTACATAATTCTTGTTATGGTGGAGCCGCTGCTTACACATTGCATGTGCACTTTACTAGAGAATCTGAGTCTTGTTTCTGCCTACTGCTGCTTCCTTACACTACCCACCAGAGATCTCCATTTCAACATTAAGACTTTTTCATTGCACACACACAGTCGCTTCACTCTGGACTACAATCTCCACAAACCCTCAGCTAGGCACTAATCACACTCACATCAGGTTACCTTTATAAGCTGCACTCCTTCACACACACTTTGCTGAGTATTGTTTAGCCTGTATCTGACCTTGTCTCCGTGTTCCTTGCCTTGCCTGTGTTTTTGACCCTGGACTGTTTCTTTGCTTGATGGTCATTTGCTGCCTGCCTTGACCATAGCCTGTGTTTGGATTACTCTTTTGCCTTGCCTTTCCTTTATCTGTTTGCTGGTGTTTGACCTACTGTCTGTATGACTACGCTCTCCTGTAATAAAGCCTGCATGTGGATCTTCAACTCTGTTGCCCTGTCCTGTATGTTATAGAATACTCAGCCAAAACAAGATCTTTATGAGCGTTTCCAGCCACAACAGGGATCCAGCAGTACATCTTATCCGCCTACATCAAGGTAATTGTACCCTCGAGGACCACATCTAAAAGTTTTTGGACATTGCACATTTATCTGACTTGCCTGGATTTGCTCTCATTGATTTCTTCTGTCACGGATTAAACAAACCACTACAAGATTATTTAATCAAGTATGATCCTCGAGGGTCACTCATTGAATTTTTAGATTTTTCTCTACTATTAACTGGCTCTTTTCACTGTGGGGGTCGTGGAGGAATGCAACATTACTCTAGTGCCTTTAATGGTGGCTGCGCTAGAACCCACTCACAAAATGGTGGCCACCACAACACCAAATCAAGATACACCCTGCCTTCCATTAGGAAGGGCTCATCTCTATGCCCTAATCCCTTCAAAGGGTTTACCCTCTGGAGTGAGAGCTTCGAAGGGATGAAGGGTGTAGGGGTATTAAACAAACTCTTTTTTTGGAATGCACTTCTGCGTCATCTTAACAAGACAATCAAAGAGGAGTAGATTGTGCAAGCTGCGCCTTTTGTTTAACGTTAGTTTATATATTGAATGGACTGATAAAGAGAGCTGTAAAGTATTTTTGTTGAAGTACAATGTTGTTTTGACCATATTAATGTACCAAATCTAACTCATATAAATATTACAGTAGTATAGAAAAATACTATACATACATTTATAGGTAAAATCAAACTCCGAGCCTCCTGTACTGATTCTGTGACGTCAAACAACTTCCCTTTGCAAAGGATCATGGGGGCCCAAAGTCTCCATCAGTTGTACCCTTCGAAATCCTTCATTCTGAAGGGCCCTTTGAAGTGGTTATTTTTGAGCACTTCGGTTTTGAACGATCCTTCAATATGGCAGCCATGATTATTTTCACTCCGAAGTGCACTTCGGAGGGCTATATATCCCGTTTGGAACTCACCAACAGTTGATCTTCGTGAGCCAAGTCAAGTCACAGTTGATCTCCGTGAACCTTGTCACATCTCAGCAGACCTCCCAGAGTTATGTCACGTCTCAGGAGTCACGCCTTGTTGTGGTTGTCATACCACAACCCTACTCTGTTCTGTCGGGGGAACCCGTCAAACATCAGAGGTTGGCATCCAGCGTGGAGGATCCACAGCTGGTGTCAGTTCGAACAGCAGTTTCAATTAATTAATTCATTTTAATCAATTAATTTTAATCCTCCTTCTCCTAAACTGATTCCCCTGTCTGCAGCGCTCCCCATAATGGGGGTCGCCTTATGGTGTACCTGGGCCATTACTGCTGAATCTCCAGAGTTGGCGGCATATGCTGCAGAACCTCACAAAGTGGCGGTGCTTGCTTCAGCTACATGCACGGTGGTGGCGTCTAGCGACATGCTCTCATCCTATCCTGAATCATCCATGGAGTCCATTGATGAACTCTTGTCCTGTCTCAACCCAGCCGCAAAGGCCGTCTATGAACTTTTGTCCTGTCCTGTCACGGCTAAGGAGGGGCAAATTTGACAAGCTATAATAAATTATCTGTGAGGTATTTTGAGCTGAAACTTCACACACACATTCTGGGGACACCAGAGACTTGTATCACACCTCATAAAAGTGGCATTATAGGCCCCCTTTAACCCTCTGGAGTCTGAGGCTGATTTGGGGCCTGGAGAAGTTTTGACATGCCCTGACATTTGTGCTTTTTTCAGTTGTTCATAAACATATTAATGACAAAAGTGTCATTACACTGTATTCAGCACAAACTAGGCTACCATAATATGTGAGGAACATGTATGTACATGTTTGTATTTTTGAAGGAATAATGTTTATGCGTGGTTATTGAAAAAACAAAAAACCGAGTCACTGAAATAAGGCCAAAAAAAGTATATTAAATCTGTGTTCACAATACTTCTGGTATTGGAGGTTGTAGACTAGAGTTTTTGCTTCAAAATTATGTAAAAATTATAATGCCTACTTGTTCATATAAAACAATATATTGATTTAGTTTTTGTAAGACACTTTTTGTCAAGAAACACAGTATGGCGTGACTCATCATGAATAATGGGTCATTTACACCTGAGAAGACAAAAGAATCACATAATAATGACCTGAAATGACTTGCATATTAATGAGGCCTTTCAGTCAGGTAGGCTGTGAAAAAGCCCTCTGTAATCATGTCTCAGCTCAATTTAAAATAATGGTATTCTATTATATTCTTTAAAATATAATGTATTTCTGTGATGCAAAGTGTCTGAATAATTATGTAACCTCTATGGTATTTCATATAGGCTTTTAACTTAAAAGCATGCACATTTGGAGAAATATTGATGGATTCTTATATGTTTATGTCAATATTCTATACTGAGGAGTAATATTCAATATTTATTATCATCACTATGAGTGCTGGATACTGTTTTTTCAATTCATACTTGCAGCCGGAGGGCGCTCTGTACACCTTTAGGCCACAAATTATTCTAAAGAAGAAGAGGACATTTCAGGAATGGTGTTTTCAATTCATACTTGCAGCCGGAGGGCGCTCTGTGCTCATTTAGTCCACAAATGTGCACAGAGAGAAGAGAACATTTCAGGAATTACGGCATGTCTTCCAGAGGTCGCTAACCATGGCTTTTACATACAGATAAACACTTTTCAAGACAATAAATACATGATTGAGACGATGTATGCCTGTATTGACTTGAGAATTTGCGTCTGAATAGCGCTGGCTCCGTGGGCGTGGCCGCATTAGCGGACAATGAGCTGAATCACGTCCTTCTGACGTGTCTCTTTTCATACAGATTACATAAACACAGCATTTTTGTTTTCGATATGACTTACATGATGTAAAACCTTACATTTCTACGTTTCTTAAAACATAAGTCTAATTTTTTTGTGATTAGTATTCACTAAGTTATAGTTCATTTTCTGAGAACTATCACATTAAACTTTGTTCAGAGGGAGAGGACAAATCATGCATCATTTTAGTTTTCTTTATTTTGCAAAAAGCACAACATTTTGTTTTTACTCTGAGTGTATACAAATAAAAGAAGATAATCTATAGTTTCAATTGATATATTACTTATGTCTCTATGACAAAAAATGACGGAGTATTTTAAGCCTGTTTTGCTGCAATGTGAAAAAAAACTGCAAAACGCGCCGGCGCGTTATCAGACCTCAGGGAATTAAAGTTATTCCGAGTTCACCCAAAAATGAAAATTCTGTCATTTATTACTTACCCTCATGCCGTTCCACACCCGTAAGACCTTCGTTAATCTTTGGAACACAAATTAAGATATTTTAGTTGAAATCTGATGGGTCTGTGAGGCCTCCATAGGGAGCAATGACATTTCCTCTCTCAAGATCCATAAAGGTACTAAAAACACATCTAAATCAGTTCGTGTGAGTACCGTGGTTCAATATTAATATTATAAAGAGACGAGAATATTTTTGGTGCGCCAAAAAAACAAAATAACAACTTATTTAGTGATGGCCGATTTTAAAACACTGCTTCAGGAAGCATCGGAGCATAATGAATCGGCGAATAGAATCATGATTCAGACCATGTCAAACCGGCAAACTTTTGAAATCACACTCAGAGTAAAAACAAAATGTTGTGCTTTTTGCAAAATAAAGAAAACTAACATGATGGGTGATCTGTCGTCTCCCTCTGAACGAAGTCCAATCTGATAGTTCTCAGAAAATGAAGTGCAATTTAGTGAATACTAATCACAAAAAAATTAGACTTATGTCTAAAAAATTGTTGAAATGTCAGGTTTTAAATTGTAAGTCAAATCGAATACAAAAAATCTCTGTTTATGTATGAAAAGATGCACGTCAGATGGCCGTGATTCAGCTCATTATCCGCTAATGTGGCCACGCCCACTGAGCGAGCGCTATTCAGACGTAAATTCTGCAATACATGTATACATCATCTCAATCGTGTATTTATTGTCTTGAAAAGTGTTTATCTGTATGTTAAAACCATGGTTAGCAATCTCTGGAAGCCTCTGTTAGTTCCTGGAATGTCACATGGCCTGTTCTTCTTTAGGAGGCATTTGTGGACTAAAGGTGTACAGAGCGCCCTCCGGCTGCAAGTATGAATTGAAAACGCAGTATCCAGCGTTCATAGTGATGACAATAAATATGAAATAAATATTACTCCTCTGTATAGAAAATTGACAAACATATGAGAATCCATTAATATTTCTCCAAATGTGCATGCTTTTAAGATAAAAGCCTATATGAAATGCCATAGAGGTAACATAATTGTTCAGACACTTTGCATCACAGAAATACATTATATTTTAAAGAATATAATAGAATACCATTATTTTAAATTGTAATAATATTTCACAGTATTGCTATTTTTTCTGTATGTTTGATTTACACCATGATGAGATTTGAGACATGATGAAAATACACCCGGTGTCTGAAAGCAAAACTATCCAACAACTCCAATCCCTATTGGCCGGCGACAGCCTATGATGTAATACGGTGCAACCCGGAAGTATAAAGGAGCGCCTGGAGAAACAGCCAGCATCTGTCGTTTTGAGGGACTGTTCTGCAGGCAGGCAGCCTGAAGCATGGCAAGGAAACGCAGAGTCTCATTCCCTGCTTCTCAGGGAACTATGGTTACATACGTAATCTGAGACATTCCCTTTCGAAAGGGAACCTGCTCTGCGTTTGATATGCAATGGAAAACGATATATCCATGCCTCCATGCTTGAGGAGAGTGCATGCCAAATAATATGACTGACAAACGTCAAGCAGTTTCTAAGGAAACGCTTAGCAACTCACCCTCGGGTCACACCAGGCTGTCAGTGACAGCATTCCCTATGGCCAACAGCCCAAGCTGAGCCTCAAGAAGGCCGCTAAAGGCATCTGGAACCAACTTTTCCGAAGAGAAAGTGGTCCGCACTACTTAGAGAAGGAATGAACATTACGCCGCCATACTCCACGAGAGGCCTGCTTAAGGCCTACTCAACAGAGGTGGGGCGTGGCCAATGGTGGTATGGGTTCTCGGATTCCCAGGCATCCTGCCAATAAGTCAGCTGAAAAAGGAATCTGAAAAAAAAAAGGAAGCTGAAAAAGCTGTAATCTCAGCAACAAGTGGCGTTCAGCCTGTTTGCAGAATAAAAAACTAACTGTGCCAGCATGTGAACTAGAAAGGAGGCCTGTTGGGGCCTACCATTCTAATGACACATGGCTTCAGCTCGTGAAATGCTGTAAACTATGTGAGCAAACTATGATCAGCTAACAGCACTTGTTAGAAATACAATTGCTAACTAGAAGGAGGCTAATTAACCATAAGAGCCTACACTCAAAGTTATATGCAATATAGCTGTTAACAAGATCACAAAAAGGGAGCTAATAGAAACCAGCTTCTCAAAAAGTGTAAATAAGATCTTATTTTAAACACATAAAATATAGACCCTCCTGCGGGCTCAAAGACCAAAGACTCCTAATGCTTATTTTTTTGAAAGGATGGAATCTAAGGTTCTTAAATAATCACTATGGGCCCAGCCCTCAGTCTGATATATATATTTACACATGCATATAAGTATATTATTATATATACAGGATATATATACAGGAGGTGGAAGAAGAAGAGGAGAGGGTAGATAAAAATCGCCCTATATAACTGGGGAATCGATTATAAATACAATGGTGTTTACAATCGATCACCCATCTCACTCTCACTTCTTCCTCCTCCCGTCTGTCTGGGTTCAGATACAAATCTGAACGGCGAGGGGTTCGATTTCAATCGCGGAGATCAGAAAGGAATGGAAAGTCATGGAAGCCGCCACATAAATGGACAGAAAGGAACCGCTCGTCGAGCCGTCTGCGCGCGCTGCAAAGACAAACACACAGACAATGCCCTCAAGCACTGTCTATGCGTGCTCCTCTCCAGACAGAAAACGCCCAGAAAAATGTGTATATCAAGTGTCAAACCCTGGGACACGGAAACACACACTCTCTTGAACGTTTGTAAGGCATATATAAAAAACCCTACCGGAGTCGATATAGTCACGATCAGACAGAACAGGACCGAAAGACGATGAGATGCTGGCTGTTTCTCCAGGCGCTCCTTTATACTTCCGGGTCGCGCCGTATTACGCCATAGGCTGTCGCCGGATTGGAGTTGTTGGATAGTTTTGTTTTCAGACACCGGGTCACATGTGGCCTTCCCCATTGCGTATCAAACGCAGAGCGAGTTCCCTTTTTGAAAGGGAACCATTATTTGGTTAGAGACTTGAGACTTCTTTTAAAAACATTAGTAATGCATCCAATCTTTTGACTGGTACTGTAATTTAACAAAGGCCTATACAAAATGTTCTTCACATGATGTGCAATAATACATGCATGAGATCACAAAAATCATGTTTTGTTTTGTTTTTTGTAAAGAGTGGACATTAATCTTGTTATCAGCATGATCACAGAGGGTTTTTTCACAGCCTACCTGACTGAAAGAGCTCATTAATATGCAGGTCATTAGAGAGGTCATTATGCAAATCTTTTGTCTTCTCAGGTGTGAATCACAGCATTATTCATGATGATTCACACTTCCAGGCATACTGTGTTTCTTGACAAAAAGTGTCTTACAAAATGTACATCAATGTATTGTTTTATATGAACGAGTAGGCAGGATAATTTTTACATGAAGCAAAAATACTAGTCTACAACCTCCAATACCCAGAAGTCTTGTGAACACAGATTTAATATATATTTTTTGGCCTTATTTCAATGACTAAAGTTTTTTGTTTTTTCAAAAACCATGCATAAACGTTATTCCTTCAAAAACACAAACATGTACATACATGTTCCTCACATATTTTGGTAGCCTAGTTTGTGCTGAATACAGTGTAATGACACTTTTGTCATTAATATGTTTATGAACAACTGAAAAAAATCACAAATGTCAGGGCATGTCAAAACTTCTCAGGGCACCAAAAATCCTCAGACCCCCAAAAGAAATCTAGCTTAGTCCAGGATACAATGATTTCCTGGAGGAAGACTAAAGTTACTCCATTTTGTGTTTACCCACTTTAAATGCCTATTGCTGCTTGCAGCTATATTTTCTTTTGCTCCCTGTGCTGTTCCTTGCTGCTGTCACCTAGGGTGACCAAACGTCCTTTTTTCCCAGGACATGTCCTGTTTTCATGTCCTGTCCTGGCCGTCCTGGTAGTTTTTTATAAAGTGAATAAAATGTCCTGGTTTTCATTGTTTTTCATTGGGCCATTAAATTGTCCGGTGTTACGAGATTTTCGGTTTCTGAGATTTTCGGTTTTACGAAGGCGGAGCATATATTAATATAAATGAGTTTCGCAGACATGCACGATTGCATGTGCAACTGAGAATATTAGTTCACATTGTATCTCAAGACATTAGTGGATTATTCCATAAAGGTAACTTTATTCTCAGCGTCATGGCTGACTTATGACTAAACTACAGTTGTTTACAGTTGTTTCTAGGTAACAGTTTATAATGTTTTCATTAGTATGCACGATTTGTGCAGTCGTCTGTAACTGAATAACAGATACTTTGTGTAACAGCAGAGCAACCTTCAGCTATCGTCTACAATGAGTTCAGCTCGTTGTGCTCTTCCTTTGTACCTTGCGATGTAACAGCTGATATATATATATATATATATATATATATATATTATATATATATAGGTCTATTTATTTTATAACTTTCATGCCTATTTGTTAAGCAACAAATAACTGCTGGGAAAGATCAGCTCTACAGCAAAATATAGATGGGCAAACAAGGAGGATGAAGAAGAAAAACAGGATGAAGAGGAAAACGAGGATGAAGAAGAAAACTAAAGATATAGATATTTTTTTGTTAGTTTTTGTAAGTTTGTGAGAGCTATTTTTGTTAAATTTGGATTGCAGATGTATTTTTTTAGTTATTTATTATTTATTTATTTTTCTAATACAGAAGAGACATTATTTCTATCATTATTTCATTCGTTATTTTTGAAACTTTTCATAATAAAACATGTTGAGTAACCTCTGAGAAGCCTATCTGAATTTGTGTGTTTGGTTATAGATAGTATTTTGTAATATAACAATTTTCTATCCATACAGAGGAGGCATACTTTAAATGTGTTGAAATTATGAGGCATCTTTGAGTAAACTTTGAGTATCTCTTTGCCGGGCCGAGTGTCCTGGTTTTCGGTAATCAAAATATGGTCACCCTACTGTCACCTCTTTTTTAGTTGGGCACACTTGATATTCAACAATAGCCCCTTTCACACATGCAGTCTTTGGCAAACTGGTAAAAAATTACTGATAAGAGATCATGTGTGAACAGGACCTTTTCAAAAAATACTGGTAAATTGGTTCTGGCAGTAAGGGAAGTTGTAACATAATGTGTCTCCTGTTTTAAGTGCAAAAACATCCATTTTACTGGTAACTCAGACGTAAAAAAAAAAAAGGTTGTCAAATTGAACAGAAAGTGCTTCTCGTGTGAGCGAATGAAGACAAGGGTACAGCATTTAAAGATCATTTCATGATGACTGACATCACATAAATTACTCTTATTTTGGTGTTGATGTGTGAATGGTCTCTTACTGGAAAAATCCAGAATGCCGTTGGTTGTGTGAACAGCATATTTGTGTATTTACCAGTAAATTCCAAAGAACAGGAACAAATGAGAAAGAAAGTAATTGAGATCTGTCAGTCTGGAAAAGGTTATAAATCCATTTCTAAAGCTTTGTGACTCCAGCGAACCACAGTGAGAGCCATTATCCACAAATGGTGAAAACATGGAACAGTGGTGAACCTTCCAGCTCCCCCATCTAATAATCCCACACACACCAAAGACCTGCAGGGCTCACTTGCCTCAGTTAAGGTCAGTGTTCATGACTCCACCATAAGAAAGAGACTGGGCAAAAATGCCCTGCATGACAGAGTTCCAAGACGAAAACCGCTGCTGAGCAGAAAGAACATTTCAGTTTTGCAAGAAAACATCTTGATGATCCCCAAGACTTTGGGGAAAATACTCTGTGGACTGATGAGACAAAAGTTGAACTTTTTGAAAGGTGTGTCCCATTACGTCTGGCGTAAAAGTAACACAGCATTTCAGAAAAAGAACATCATACCAACAGTAAAATGTGGTGGTAGTGTGATGGTCTGGGGCTGGTTTGCTGCTTCAGGACCTGGAGGACTTGCTGTGATAAATGGAACCATGAATTCTGCTGTCTACCAAAAAATCCAGAAGGACAATGTCTGGCCATCTGTTCGTGACCTCAAGCTGAAGTGAACTTGGGTTCTGCAGCAGGACAATGATCCAAAACACACCAGCAAGTCCACCTCTGAATGGCTGAAGAAAAACAAATGAAGACTTTGGAGTGGGCCTAGTCAAAGTCCTGACCTAAATCCTATTGAGATGCTGTGGCATGACCTTAAAAAGGCAGTTCATGCTCAAAAACCCTCCAGTGTGGCTGAATTACAACAAAAATACAACAAAACAAAATTCCTGATATTGCTGAGTTCAACTAGTTCCTGGATCAACATTTTTGTTGATCCTGGAACAACATTCAAATCAACCAATCAGATTTGAGGGACAAGTTTACAGATTATGTCAAGTTTAGACTTAAAATCATGAATTGGTGCTTCTACATCAGTGTTATTCATATGTAATTTCCCTCTGATGTTTGGGATACTTATTGGTAGGGTTAGGTTTAGGGGTAGGAATAGGGTTAAGACTAAATGTTCAGACTAGAATGTTGTTCCAGGATCAACAAAATATGTGACCCGCTCTGGCGAAATGAGTCGGAAGTCGCAACGTTCCATTTTAAGATATGGGCCAATAATGTGGAAAAACAATGAAAAAAATATATTTTTTTTTTAAAGCTAATTTCAAAGAACAGACTTTAAAAAATAATCTCCCAAAGTTTCATAGTCCAGATAATTGAGTAAAGGTATTTAAATGGCTATTACATTTGACATGGTTTTACTAAATTCGCTAGAAATGAACTTTTCAACTCCTCTCGTCACTTATGAGCATTTCCTGGTATCCCCTGAAATCTCTGCTCTCCAAATATGGTGTTACACGTTGTATAGAACCAATCAAAAAGCTTAGAAATGTAAACACACTGACATAAACGCTGATTTTTATCAATGGGAAGCCCCGTTTCGACTGACAGGCACGCGATTGGTCCAGCCATCCTCCTGTCAGACTAACGCGCGCTCTGTGTAAACAAGCTAGCAGATCTCCTCAGAAAGATTCAAGTTCAGTACTGTATAGTGTAGTATACTGTGTGTAAGTTAGTTCTGTTTATTAATAATATTTGAGAAATGTCGCTGTCAAAAGAGAAAAAAGTGGCCAAAGCTTTAAACTCACTCGAGGCTGCTAGCCTAAGCTCTGCTGCTGGTCAGCAAGAGTGGCTAAGTCTAGTCAGTGATTTTTTTGGATCTGGAGACGTGTCATCCTCTGATGAAAGCGACAGCAATGTCACTTTGGATGCAGAAACAGAGGATGAATTTGTCACGCCTGTGGAAGAGGACGACGAGGATGAAAACGTTGAACAGCCTGTGACTGATGTTGGGGAAGTTAATAGAGTAATGTCTAGTTGTGAAGCAGTTAGCGTTGATTGAGATGTCGAGTTAGCCAAAAATACGTGCCTTTGAGAGCCATATTTTCTGTCATTTGATGAAGATTTCGTTTACGAGGTACGTCTGTCTATGGCCTCTCTCACCGAATACGAGAAAGACCTGGTCCTGTTGGGGAAACTGAGTTGCCACTTTCACAATTCCAAGATGACAAGATGCTCAAAGAAGAAAGTGCAGCAAGTGCGTCAGCACCAAAGGACAGATAATTACGTTAATGGCAGGAGAGTCTGTCGTGAGACATTCAAGTTTTTACATTGGTAAGTAAATTTAAAATTTAAGCAGCTCTTAATTCAGAACTAGCGATGTATTAGGGCGAAATGCATTGTTCTGCATTTTAGTGACAGTGGGCTGTTCTTGTTTTTATTTTAGCATAAGCCAAAACAAGTTCTCCTGAAGCATTACAAAGAACATTGGGTGACCCCCCGTGTAAAAACATCTGGTGGCCGTCAGAAATCAGACAAGTGCCTGCTCACGCATGATGACATCTGTCGTGTGGTATCATTCATCGTTAACTTCGCGGAGCTTCACGGACTGGTTCTTCCAGGTCGCGTCCCCGGCTACAAACGTTTTGATATCAAGTTGCTGCCCTCTCATTACACCAAGGCCACAGTTTTCCATGCCTTTGAACAGGCAGTTAGGTCAGGAGGTAGGTATTCTTTATTAATGATTTCAAATGAATTGATAAACCTATTATGCTGAAAAATTACTTAATGTGATAATGAATGGGTAACACTTTAGAATAATGGTCATTAGTTAACATTAGTTAACATGAACTAATAATGAACTGCACTTATAAAGCATTTATTTATCTTTGTTAATGTTAATTTCAACATTTACTAATACATTATTAAAATCTTGTTAACATTAGTTAATGCACCGTGAACTAACATGAACAGCTGTATTTTTATTAACTAACGTTAACAAAAATGATCAAATACAGTAACAAATGAACTGTTCATGGTTAGTTCATGTTAGTTAATACATTAATTAATGTTAACTAATGACTATTATTCTAAAGTGTTACCAATGAATGTTATTCATTAGTTTACACATGTAGCCTATGCTTGCTGAGTGAATTTTGGTGAAAGGCTTGTCAGTTATGATAGACTGTAATTGATGGAAGAGTTTTAAAATGCATTAATAGTGCATCAATACCAAATTGAGGAAGTTCTTCCCAAACTTTGTTTTATCAGAACATTGTGTGGTGAACATTGTGACCTTTCGGCACCTGTGGAAGACCCTTGTGCCCTACATAGTCCGGACGAAGCCAATGACTGACTTGTGTTGGGAATGCCAAAAAAACAACTCGGCCATCTACAAGTGCTTCTGTGTTACATAGGTATATGCATATAATAGTGAATTGATTTTTACAACTAGTTTTCCCCAATCTTCTGTGTTTTTCAGAATGAGCAGCGATTATCCTGCCAGGGTATTTTACAAGGCCTTTGCCAACTCTGAGGAACAAGGAATATGCTTGCTCCATGAGGACGCACCACCAATCCAGAGACCCCCTGTCATCAAGCCCCCTGGCCTGGATTTGAAAAGAAAGACTTATCTGTACCAAAATATCCGTGAGTTTTGCACAGAAAATACAAAGGACATTACATGCCCAAAACCGCCAGTTGAGAAAGTAAGTTGTCCCTCTCCCTGCCCAGCTGAGACGAAAAGAGCTGAAATGTGAATTTAATGTCCAATTTGAATCTGAGTGAGTGTATTTATTGTGTATGGATGTGAGTGAGTGTGAGTGTATTTATCTGCAAGGAGAATCCATTACAATGTGTTTGATTTATTTTAACCCAATATTTAACTGATGGTATCTCCGTTATGAATTTGTTACACTGTTATTGTCAACTAGCCTACACAAAGATATGATTGCATAGGCTAGCATTATTTGTTCTCTCTTTGCTCGTCTCTCTGCCTCTCTCACTTTCTCTCTCTCTCTCTCTCTCTCACTCACACACGTGCACACACACACACACCCCCCCCTCACTCCCCTCACTCTCAAGCAAAAATGTAGCACCTCTGTTCAATCTTTCTGATTTTAGTAAATCTTTGTAAAAAAAAAAGTGCCTTATAAAATATTAATTCAAATAAATACTTTAAAATAATTTGAGCTTCAGCCTGGTTTAATAGCATTTATATATATATATAAATGTCTTTGGTCAAATTAAGCTGTAAAATAAATAGTTTATCCCTTTAAATGCAATGGATTTTGAAAGATATCAACAAAAAAAAACGGCCAAAAAACTTTAAAAGCGATTTTCTCAGGTTTTCAATTGGAAAAAGAGGGCAGACGACCATAATTCAAATGGGTATATCTTTAAAACCATTCAAGGTATGACTTTGACTAGGATATCATTTTAAAGCTTATTTTTATCTTTCTATTGATACCAAAATCTCAATTTTGAAATTTGGGTCACTGTGACTCATTTTGCTGGATCAGGTCACATATGTTGACCCAGGAACGCATCTAACTCAGCAATATCAGGACGTGCGCGCTGTAACAGACTCACTGCAAGTTATCACAAATGCTTGATTGCAGTAAGGGTGGCCCAACCAGTTATTAGGTTTAGGGGGCAAGCACTTTTTCACACAGGGCCATGTGGTTTGGATTTTGTTTTCCCTTCATAATACAAACCTTCATTTAAAAACTGCATGTTGTGTTTACTTGTGTTATCTTTGATTCATTTTTAAATTTGTTTGATGATCTGAAACAATAAAGTGTGACAAACATGCAAAAAAAAAATAACACTTATTCACACCACTGTAAATAAAGGTGACTTGAAAGAGAGTAGAAATGAAACTAATTTGAATTGTTTTAGTTATGATTACATTATTAAACAGTTTCACTGGCAAACTGGTAAAAAGTATCAATGGCCTCCTGTTTAAAAAGATGAAGACATTTAGATGTATGAAAACCAAGAAAAATGCTTAATGAAATCATAATCGTAAGTATTTTATTCAATAACGGGTTATGAGAAGAGTTCTTTAAATGGGACTGTTTATAACAACTTGATAATGAAAGTTCAAAACTGAAAGTCATTGCAGTGAGGAGCATGAAATATTGTTGACAATAGTGATAATATGGACTTTTAACAAATGCCGAAAGTGAATTAAGTCAATAGTCAAGTGCCTAACTAAAGGAAACACTAATCACTAACTTTAAACAGACTTCAAAAAACTATGTGTACCCTATGAAAGAAATAAAGTCAAACTAGTAAGTGAATATGGTAATGCTGTATTTGGATTTATTTAAACATCCTCTGGTGAGATACTGATTTTATTTGCAGTTGATTTAATCTAAGGCTGTGTGGCTGTGAGTCGGTTGTAGTTGTTGTATTTCTGCTCATCTCTGTTTTTTCTGTTCTTGTTGTTCCTCTTATCTTCAGTGATTCTGCTTGTTAACTGCAGGTGTTCATCACTAATGATCAATCATCATTTGTTGAGTCAATCTACTTTATTTCACTAACTGAAACATTGCTTTAGTGTTACTTTTACTCTCTATAGATTGGGACCATATGAAAACTGAGCAATGTTTGTTTAACATTGAGAATTTTACTGTGTACCAGTAAACGTAACCAGCAACAAGAATTTTCTTTATTAAATAATTTATAAAAATTAATTTGGAAAATTGTCTTGGCCCTTATTTAACTACAAACACACACCAAGAAAGGTCTTGCCGAGGTCTCGCTGGGATTATTTCAGCACTCAAAAGACAAAATATACAGGCCCACCAGCAACCAGCATCTCATGCTGGTGACCAGCAATGCTGGATTTTTAGCAGGGAAAACATCAGCTAAGTTTGTACTCATTTGTAAAACATTTTGGATAAAACATCAGCTAATTTACATGATATGTATCTATATTGTCAGAAGGATACTGCAGTTCCTCTACAGCCCTGTTGTTAATCGTCCCTTGACTGTTGTAGACCAGAGTGCTGCTCAGTAACACAGCCAGACAGAAGATGTTGGTGTCATGCTTTGAGTCTCCCTGAGAAAGAGAAAGACAATCATGGAGTTAGAAAAAAATCATCTCTGTCACTTGGTTTTGGTTCGTGTTTATATTTCCATGTATATATTGTAGCTTGATTAATGCTGCTTTTTTGTTCTGTTCTTCCCTTGCTCCTCATGTGCTCATTTAGTTTGTGTCATGTACTGATTGGTACATTTTCTTGTTATGAGTTCAGGTTGTTCATTGGTTGTCTTAGGGAATGTTAGGAACACATGACTAAGTATTTAAAGCAGGGGTCTCAAACTCAAAATGGCTGGGGGCCGTTTCTGTGATTGACACCTCATAGGAGGTGTCAATCACCTCCTATTAACATTCAAGCGCAAGAAAGCACAAAATTTCAGAATAATTTAATGTATTAAAGCTTCTTGTTTTCTATGTTTCATGTATTGTTTGGTGGGTCTATGTCAAGTTCATGTTTATGCTTAAGGATAGGTTTATGGTTATTTTCATGTTTTCATAATCAAGATTCAGTAAGGTTTGTTACGTACTGGTTGTGTATCAAACACATGACGAGGAAGATATTACTCAAATAAGTCTTTACTTGATAATCCAACGGGAGAATACAGAATCCAGGCAGGAACATAACACAACACAAGTAAATATGAGACCCGACAAATGCTGCGTTTACACTTGGCATTAACATGTGACCTGTATCTGGATGTTGTCCACATACGCATTGAAAAGACGAGTGTAAACGCCTTTGTGATTGGAATGTTATCTGATCAACATGTCCTGGTTCGGAGGTAGTCAAGGACGCATTGTGATTGGATCTCAGTGTAATGTAAACGTGATCCAGCCATCGTATCTACATTCAGAGGGCAATGTCATTTAAAGGGGTGGTTCAGTGTTTTTTTTCTAGGCTTGATTGTGTTTTTGGGGCACAGTTTAACATGTCTTAATGCTTCGTTTTTTTGAAAACGCTGTATTTTTCATATATTTTACCTTTATTCTACACCTCTGTTTCCACTGTCATATGAACGGCTCGTTTGACTTCCTGCTTCTCTGAAGCCGGTTCCTCCAAAATATGCAATGTGCTCAGATTGGTTAGCAGGCCCAGTGTATCATGATTCGCTGAAGCGTCCGGAAACGCCACACCCCTTGCCAGTCGTTGTTACGCGCTTAGGTGGAAAGTAAATAATAGCGCCAATATTGCTGTATCAAATTGAGCCGATTCAGACCCAGATGAAGAGGGTCAGGCAGAACCTCTCCAATTGTGGCTTTTAAAGGACGTTTATGAATGGTATTTCATTTAGTATTTGTGTCAAAGTGTTTAGATGCTGTCACTGCTGTTTGTTAGCTTTCAATATACAGTTTTATCCTGATTAAAGCTTTACTGTAGCCGAATACATGACTGAGTAGGAGCATTTTTGTAAAGGTAGCGTTTAATTTATAGCATGAACAACTGTTTGTCTATGAACATAGAAGTTTGTTGGAGAAGTATGCACTAGAATATAGCTAACTGGCTAGCGAAGCAAATACGAGTTGCTCTTTGTTTATGTCCTTGATGCAACCAAAAATAGCAACAGAACTATACATTTAAAAGACATGTACAAACAATAAAACGTACTTACAGTTTGAAGCCAATAAACTGCTTTTAAAGTGGGAACTGCTTCTTTCAATAAAAGCCTTTATGCAAATCCAGCATTGAACTCGTGTAGATTCTGGAAGCGGTCTTCAGCTCCGCATCCAGTGTAGAAAATATCACAGATTATAATGGGTCCTATTATCTTTTGACGCGTCGTGCGGCTCGCGTCCGGTGTACACAACTCTTCCGCTTCCATTATGCTGAGCCACATGGCCTCGCCCACTTTGTTGCGTGTTCCTGGGGGCGTGTTTTGCCAGGTTTATGATGTCACCAACCCGGGAAAAGCTTGTTGTAGTCCAAACCGGTCATTTTTGTAGGCAATAAACTACAATAACTTTAACACTCTCGCCGGCAACACCACTGCAGTTTTTTTCTTACCAGTGTGAAAGAGACTCAAAATACTTGTAAAAACAAAATGTTGTGCTTTTTGCAAAATAAAGAAAACTAACATGATGCGTGATCTGTCGTCTTGTTTTGAACAAAGTCCAATCTGATAGTTCTCAGAAAATGAACTGTAACTTAGTGAATACTAATGACACAAAAACTTATGTCTAACAAAATGCTGAAATGTCAGGTTTTAAATCATGTAAGTCAAATCGAAAACAAACATTCTGTGTTTATGTAATCTGTATGAAAAGAGAGCCATGTCAGAAGTCCGTGATTCAGCTCATTATCCGCTAATGCGGCCACGCCCACGGAGCCAGCGCTATTCAGACGCAAATTCAGTCAATACATGCATACATCGTCTCAATCGTGTATTTATTGTCTTCAAAAGTGTTTTGCATAGCCATAGTTAGCGATATCTGGCCTCTGTTAGTTCAGTTCCTGGAGAGTCACATTGTTGTTCTTCTTTGGATTAATTTGTGGCTTAAAGGTGCACAGAGCGCCCTCCGGCTGCAAGTATGAATTGAAAACACAGTATCCAGCGTTCACAGTGATGACAATAAATATTGAATAAATATTACTCCTCAGTATAGAAAATTGACATAAACATATGAGAATCCATCAATATTTCTCCAAATGTGCATGCTTTTAAGCTTAAAGCCTATATGAAATACCACAGAGGTAACATAATTGTTCAGACACTTGCATCACAGAAATAATTATATTTAAAGGTGCCAAGAATGCTTTTTCACAAGATGTAATATAAGTCTAAGGTGTCTCCTGAATGTGTCTGTGAAGTTTCAGCTCAAAATACCCCATAGATTTTTTTAAATTAATTTTTTTAACTGCCTATTTTGGGGCATCATTAACTATACACTGATTTTTTCAGCCACCGCCCCTTTAAATCACGTGCTCCCTGCCACACGAGCTCTCGACTATATTACAGCGCATTTTTACAAAGTTCACACAGCTAATATAACCCTCAAATGGATCTTTACAAGATGTTCGTCATGCATGCTGTGTGCATACATCGAATCATGTGAGTAAAGTACTTATTTTGATGTTCACATTTGATTCTCTATGAGTTGAGGCTATCTCTGTGGCTAACGGGCTAATGCTACACTGTTGGAGAGATTTATAAAGATTGAAGTTGTGTTTATTAATTATACAGACTGCAAGTGTTTAAAAATAAAAACAGCGACGGCTCTCTTGTCTCCGTGAATACAGTAATAAACGATGGTAACTTTAACCACATTTAACAGTACATTAGCAACATGCTAACGAAACATTTAGAAAGACATCATATAGATATCATGGATCATGTCAGTTATTATTGCTCCATCTGCCATTTTTCGCTGTTGTTCTTGCTTGCTTACCTTGTCTGTGCACAGATCCAGACGTTAATACTGCCTTTCCTTGTCTAATGCTCGAACATGGGCTGGCATGTATGCAAATATTGGGGCGTACACCCCGACTGTTACGTAACAGTCGGTGTTATGTTGAGATCCGCGTGTTTTCCGGAAGTCTTTAAACAAATGAGATTTACATAAGAAAGAGGAAGCAATGGGGGTTTGAAACTCATGTATGTCTTTTCCATGTACTGAACTCTTGTTATTCAACTATGCCAAGATAAATTCAATTTTTCATTCGAGGGCACCTTTAAAGTATATAATACCATTATTTTAAATTGTAATAATGTTTCACAGTATTGCTGTTTTTTCTGTATGTTTGATTTACACCATGATGAGCTTGAGACATGATCACAGAGGGTTTTTTCACAGCCTATCTGACTGAAAGAGCTCATTATTATGCAGGTCATTACAGCTCATTATGTGATTCTTTGTCTTCTCAGGTGTAATGACCCATTATTCATGATGATTCACGCCTCCACGCATACTGTGTTTCTTGACCAAAAGTGTCTTACAAATTTAAATATCTATATTGTTTTATATGAATGAGTAGGCAGGATAATTTTTACATAATTTTGAAGCAAAAACTCTAGTCTACAATCTCCATACCCAGAAGTCTTGTGTGTGAACACAGATTTAATATACTTTTTTGGCCTTATTTCAGTGACTTAGTTTTTTGTTTTTTCATTAACCCACGCATAAACATTATTTCCTTCAAAACACAAACATGTACATACATGTTCTCACATATTATGGTAGCCTAGTTTGTGCTGAATACAGTGTAATGACACTTTTGTCATTTATATGTTTATGAACAACTGAAAAAAGCACAAATGTCAGGGCATGTCAAAATCCTCAGACCTGAGGGTTAAAAGAAAATATCTCTGTTTGCATTGAACTTTCAGCACTGTAACTTTGCAGATACTGTTTATGCTCAAGCAGCAACATTACACACTAACTAAAGTTAAAAAATTGAAATCGCATTGAACCACCCCTTTAAATCTCCGCCCAGTCTCTCTGCATGGCTGTCAGAAATAATGGACAGACGCAGTTTTGACAAGAATAAACTTCTTTGAACTTTACAATAAACATCTTTCTTTAAACAGTTTATTTAGACTTACCTAAAACCTTGTGTGTAATTTTTTTCATTTTAATTGTGCAACATTATCTAATTGAGGAAATTGCATATGTTTTTATTGTTTCAGTTTATTTCCAATATTGCACGCTTAACTTTAAACCTGGATGATGTGACTTGTTTAACACGATCAACCCAGTTATTTTTTAACTCTGGAAGTATTTTTTTTTTAAAAATAATTTGATCAAAGACTGGAGATTGCATCGGAAAGTAAAGTAGCCTAAGTGAGTGAATAATAATAATAATAATAATACGTTTTATTTATATAGCGCCTTTCCAGAGCTCAAGGACGCTTTACAGTGTACAATTAACAAGGAAGAAATAATACGAGAAGACAATGATGAGAAACAATAATGGACATGGAAGTATACAGAAAATAGAGTCAAGTACAAAAAATACAAAACAGGACATAAGAGACATAACATAACATTCAGAGAAATATTAGTAATAATGCAGAGCAATCAATGAATCAAATCAAGAGGTATAACATTCAGAAAACAGGTGAGTTTTGAGTAATGATTTAAATTCAGAGGTATTATTAACACAACAGAGTGAGCGGGGGAGAGAATTCCAGAGTTTTAGTGAGATAGTACTGAATGATCTGCCCCCCATTGAAGAGAGGCAATGCCGAGGGACAACGAGAAGGCCAGAGTCAGAGGAACGTAGTGAGCGAGTCGGAGTGTAGGGGATGAGCATATTACAGAGATAAGGGGGAGCCAAGCCATGCAGAGATTTAAAAGTGAGCAGGAGAATTTTGAATTTAATACGGTAAGCAACTGGAAGCCAGTGGAGATCATACAAAATTGGGGTGATGTGAGCAGAACACTTGGTGTGGGTGAGTATTCTAGCAGCAGAGTTTTGAATGTATTGTAATCTGGAAATGGAGCTGGCAGGTAGACCAATGAAAAGAGCATTACAGTAATCAAGGCATGATGAGACAAATGCATGGATGACAGTTTCAGCGTCTACTGATGAAGGGACGGAGTTGGGCAATGCAACTGTGGCGAGGGGGGCGTGGTTCAGCAAAGTCTGCAGCGGGAGAGAGAGAGTCAGGAGTTGAGTGAGTGGGTTAAATGCAAATGACAAACACCTGTCTCTTGTTTCAGTAATTGGTGTGGAGAGAGTATATAACGCCAGGAGAAACAGGAGTGGCTGAGAGAGAGAAGGACTACTGACTGCTACCCACGCTTGGATATTGAAACACTACTGGAGAAGAATTGTGATTTATTTTTGTGACCGTTTTGTGCCTGTCTGCACACCCTTTTGTTTGTGAAAGAAACCTGAATAAAAAGCAGTCAGTAGTCAAGCCGACCCTGTCCTCTTCCTTCCGAACTTTGCTACAGCGACGTAGGTGAGAGAATGCAGATTTGGTAATAGAGGTAATATGAGACTGAAAAGAGAGGGTGGAGTCAATGACTACACCTAAATTTTTAACAGTATTGGATGTTTTGATGTGAGAACCAGCAATTTCACAGGTGAGATTGGTAGAAATATTGCTGGTAAGTGTGGGAGTTCCAATGAAAATAATCTCAGTAATAATCTCAATAATCTTTGTCCATGTTGAGTTTCAGAAAATCTGAATTAAGCCAATCTTTTATGTCTTTTACACAATCAGAGATTTTGTCTGTTTGGGGAGGTAGAGTAGGTGTGCAGATTGAGTATAATTGAATGTCATCAGCGTAAAAATGATAGTTGAGACTGGGGCTGGGCGATATATCGCATGCTATTGTCACACGCATTTCGTCAGTAAAGCCGGTTCCCTGATTACCGCTAAATCACCATCACCTGCTTTCAAATGGAGCGGCATTTAATAGACAGAGCCATAGATCACTGACAAGCCATGCAATATCGCGTTCATATCGCAGATGAATCGCCTTCGATAATGAACGCGATATTGCGTGGCTTGTCAAGCAGGTGATGGTGATTTAGCGGTAATCAGGGAACTGGCTTTATTGACGAAATGCGCGTGACAATCGCATGCGATATATCACCCAGCCCTAGTTGAGACCATGACGTTGTAGAATCTGACCAAGTGGTATGATGTAAATTATGAATAATAAAGGCCCGAGAACAGATCCCTGGGGAACACCTCGCTTCAGGGGGACAGTAGGTGATCGAAAGTCCTTAACTGAGATGTAAAATTGTCTGTCAGAGAGATAGGAAGAAAATCAAGAAAGAGCAGAACCAGAAATACCCAAATCAGAGAGACGAGAAACAAGTAATTCATGGGAGACCATATCGAAGGCAGAGCTGAGGTCGAGTAGCAGAAGTATAGACAGAGAACCAGAATCAGCAGAAAGCAGTAGATCATTCACAACCTTTACAAGTGTAGTTTCAGTACTATGGAGGGGGCAAAAACCAGATTGAAAGGGATCGAAGAGATTATTTTCAACTAGAAAAGACTGGAGTTGGGAGGCAACAGTGCTTTCCAGTAATTTAGCTATGAATGGTAAGTTAGAAATAGGACGGTAATTAGATAGAACTGAGGGGTCGAGGTTGGGTTTCTTGAGAACAGGGGTAACTGCAGCAGTTTTGAGTAGCAGAGGAAATGAAGCAGAGGTAAGAGATGTATTGATGAAGTGAGAGATAGGTGCAGAGATGGAAGAATGGCAAAGTTTCAGGAGAGAAGTAGGAGCAGGATCAAGTTGACAGGAAGAAGAGTTGGATTTCAAGATTAAATTAGAGACAGAAAGATAGGGTTGTCGGGGGGCGCTATTCCTTGCGTAGGATGTAAGACGTGTTTCCCCGCTGCTCTGTGAGAAAGTGCTATATTTATTCATTTTTTTTGCGCAGTTTTGTATATTTACTTTGGACAAGTTATAAAACTAGTTTATTATCATTAGTTAGTCCACTTATATAAACTGTAAGTCCGTAATATGTCGTCGTCTCGAGCGAAAACGGACGCAGGTAAGAGCCGCGGCAAAACTGCACAGTCATCGGATGATACTGATGTGGCCTCCGCGAACACAAGTCCTGCTGACAGTTCATCTGCAAATATAACTCTCATTCAGGGCATGCTGGAGTCGGTCAAAAATGACATATGCAAGAAAATCGATTCCCTGTCAACCGATTTGCTTTCAGAGATCGCCATTGTTAGACAGGAAGTCAAAGACTGGCTTGGGCCTATGCAGCAGAAAGTGGATTCTAATGCTGACACTATCAGAGATCTGGAACGCTCTGCATCCGACCACAGTGATCGCATAACCGAACTAGAATCCGCAATCTCCACGCTCCAAAAACAAGTGGGACATCTGGATGCTAAACGTGAAGACCTGGAAGGAAGATCCAGACGAAATAACATTCGCCTTGTCGGATTACCTGAGGGAGCTGAGGGCACGCATCCAATAGAGTTTGTTGCTCATCTTCTGCAGAGCTTACTACATCTCCAGGAAAAGCCTCTGCTTGATCGGGCACATCGCACACTTCGTGAGAGGCCAAGGAAAGGGGAGAACCCCCCGTCCCATTGTCATCAGAGTTCACTACTTTCAAGCCCGCGATGAGATCCTACGACGCGCTGCGCAACTGTCTCCTCTGACTCATGATGGGAATAAACTGTCTATCTTCGCGGACTACACAACGGCAGTTGTCAGGAAAAGGGCTGCCTTCAGGGACACGAAACGTCTTCTACACTCATGCCCCGGGGTTAAATTTGGCCTTCTGTTTCCTGCTGTGTTGCGGATCACTCTTCCCAATGGAGCTATACACAAGTTTGAGGATCCCATCGCCGCATCAGATTTCATAAAAAAAACTGTCTTGCACCCAGACGCTTGAGGTATACAGTTAATATGGCTTTTGTCACTTGGTAAATATAAACGGACAGAATATGAATAATGCAATCATCTTGCTAGATAACTTGTCTACTCCGTGGGTTATTTCTAATATTATAGCTTTGTTAGTTTAAGATAAGTTTGCACACGTCTATGGGTTAACGGTAGAGATGAGCCGGATACTCGGCTGAAACGAGTATCCGGTACGGATAAAGCACTTCTGCCGAGTACGAGTATTATACGAGTAATACGAGTCAATATCTGTGCTCGGATTGAATGAAAATCATCATTGGGTAGCTGATTGTGTCAGCGTTCTGTGATAGGCTAGTCACAGCGCCACTCCCCTACACACATACAGATGTATTTTGTTGCTGTGTATCGCTCTGCTCACTCACAGTGAAGCCTCGTTTACACTGCACGCGTGTGCGGCGCGTTACGGCTGCGACGCGGCTACCGGAGCTGATACACGGCCACTCTAGTCAATGCTTGTGTTTACACCAGCCGCGCCGCGGCGCGTTTGAGAAGCGTCCCAGAAGCGGCTCGACGCAGCGCTCCGCTAAAGATAGGCACCTCGCCTATTTTGGACGGACGCCGCGTCCAAGACACGCAGCTCAAATACAAAATAAAGTCAAAATAATCACCCTGTGTAACTCCCGCTCAATTTCACATCACTAGGAGGCCCGCTCTCTCTCCTCTCTCTCTCTTCTCCTATCTCTCTCGCCTCCCTCTTACTCACTCTCTCACACACACACACCCTGGTGTGGAAATAAAAAAAAAAAAAGAACCAAAAAAAAAAAAAAAATCACACTGATCATAAAAAAATTAAAAGTTAAAAAAGAAAGTTATGTTGTTCATTACATTTTACTTCATAATTGCACTGCATTGTTTTGTTTTCATTGTTGCAAAACTTGTTCTGTAATATAGTTTGTTTGCTATCGTGATCAAAACCATTGATCTGAAGCTCAATCCTGATGCTGTCCTGTAATATTTTTCTAATCAGCAATAAATCTAACAATTTCTGATCAACCCATATCAATTGCTGCTAAATAACCTACCGGTTAAAGCCCCGCCATTTCAAACACCCCCCCGCCTACTTCCGGGTTAGGCCCCACCCACTCCGAGTACAGATACAGATACTTCATATGGTTAACAGATACAGATACAGATACAGATAATGCTGTACTCGCTCATCCCTAGTTAACGGCACTGTGGACGGAGTTTAATCATGTGTTTATATTGCACTGTATTCCACTTTTTTTAATTACTTAGTCACTTTCTCAAGGCAGCATAAAGTAAATTGTAGTTGTGTTAAAAGGAGAATGCATGCGTCTCATTTGGGGAGATGCTTCTGCTGGGTTGGGTTGGGTTGGTTAAAGCGTTGCTTTACTGTTCGCTTTTGCAAGTTGTGTGGTTTTTTTTGTTTGACCAATAGTGATACGGAGACCAAGAAGAAAAGAAAAAAAAACAATCACACTGGAAAGGTTATGATTTCACTGACTTACAATTTGATCAATTTTGGATATGACGCAGCCTAGAACGACTCATCTGCTAGGCGGGAGGAGTTTCACATTCGTTAGCTGGAACTGTAATGGAGTGAACGAACCAATAAAACGTAGCAAGATATTACAACACCTCCAACATTTAGGAGCCCACATTGTATATCTTCAAGAAACACATCTTAGAATTCAAGACCACCTACTGTTGAGAAGAAGATGGGTTGGTCAAGTATTCCACTCTAAATTTCAGGGTAAAGCCAGGGGTGTGCAATCCTGATACACAGGTCCGTTCCCTTTGTATGTTCTGATGTTATAGCAGATTCTAATGGGAGATTTGTTATTGTTTCAGGTAAAATCAGTAATTTTCCAGTTCTTCTCGCTAATGTTTACGCGCCCAACTGGGACAATGATAATTTTTTTAGACATTTATTCTCTGTACTGCCTGATACATCTTCACATCATCTTATTCTGGGAGGTGATTTTAACTGCTGGATTAATCCTAAACTTGATCGCTCCTCTGTTAGACATAACACACCTTCAAAATCTGCACAGGTAATTAAGTCTTTTATGGAAGAGTTCAATGTTTCAGTTCCTTGGCGGTTTTTCAACCCATCAGGGAAAGAATACTCATTCTTTTCTCAAGTACATCATACTTTCACTCGGATTGATTTTTTTCTGATAGATAACAGGTTGATTTCTGCTGTTGAATCTTGCTCATATAGTGCTATAGTTATCTCAGACCATGCGCCAGTTAGTTTGAAGGTTTGTATTAAGGAGCTTGATGGTACACGCCCACCTTGGTGTCTAAACACTCGTATGCTGTCAGATGAACATTTTGTGGAATTTGTGTCTAATCAAATAGATGTTTTTATATCAACAAACAAGACTTCAGATGTTTCACCATCCCTTTTCTGGGAAACTATGAAGGCTTATTTAAGGGGCCAAATCATTTCATATACTGCATACAAGGAAAAAATGAGGAAACGGAAATTATCTGAGATTGTTCAGAAAATTGCCCAAATAGATAGTAAATATGCAGTCTCTACACTTCCAGATATATACAAGGAGCGTCTTGCTCTACTGGCAGAATTTGACATACTTTCATCAAGTCATGCAGAGAATTTATTGCTTAGATCTAGATACAAGTATTATGAAGAGGGCGACAAGGCAAGTAAGCTACTGGCCCATCAGTTACGACAAGCCTCATCCTCTCATCACATTCCTCAGATTCAAACCCTATCAGGCGTAACAACAAACCCTCAGCTAATTAATGATTGTTTCAAAGAATATTTTATTTCCTTATATGCATCTGAACAAATTGATGACCCCCGGGCTTTTGATGCCTTTTTTAGTGAACTGAACCTACCCACTGTTGATTCTGCTGCTCAGTTAGAAGAACCCATCACTATAGAAGAACTTACTCGGGCCGTTACCTCTATGCAGTCTGGTAAATGCCCTGGGCCAGATGGGTACCCAGTTGAGTTTTATAAAACTTTTTTTGATAAGTTGGCCCCCATTCTGATTGAAATATATTTTGATTCATTTGTTTCACTCAAGCTTCCCCAATCACTTAATCATGCCTCTATTTCTCTAATTTTAAAGAAAAAAAAAAGATCCCTTGCATTGCACTTCTTATTATCGCCCGATCAACCTTCTTAATGTTGACTTTAAACTCTTGTCTAAGTTGCTGGCTTTACGGCTAGAATCTGTGTTACCAACCATAATTTCTCCAGACCAGACTGGGTTTATTAAAAACAGACATTCTTTTTTTAATATTAGAAAACTGTTTAACATTGTATATAATCCCTCTTCTTCGGCTGTCCCAGAGGCAGTAATTTCATTAGATGCAGAGAAGGCTTTTGACCAGGTGGAGTGGAAATATCTCTTTTACACTCTAAAGAAATTTGGCTTTGGTGATAAATTTATTTCTTCTTGGGTGAGGTTATTATATTCTGCCCCCCAAGCATCTGTCAGAACCAACAATACCCGTTCTGACTATTTTTCCCTCCACCGGTCCACTCGCCAGGGATGTTCCCTTGAGTCCACTCCTCTTCGCCATCGCTATCGAACCCCTTGCTATTGCACTTAGGTCTGATTCATCTATAAAAGGCATAAAAAGAATGGGTACAGAGCAAAAAGTGTCTTTGTATGCGGATGATCTCCTCCTTTATATTTCTGACTTAGCTAGGTCGATACCGGCAGCTCTTAATATTTTGAAATCATTCGGAATAATTTCTGGTTACAAATTAAATTTGAGCAAGAGCAAAATTTTTCCATTGAATTTTGCAGCTAGAGACTATCCTTTACATAAATTTCCATTTATGATTGCGCACCATAGATTTACTTATCTTGGAGTCTGCATCACGGATAAATTCAAAGATCTTTTTAAATTTAACCTTGCTAATTTATTACTCCAGATGGAGAAAGATTTGAGCGCTGGTCTTTGCTTCCCCTATCCTTGGCTGGAAGAATTAATTCAGTTAAAATGAATATCCTTCCAAAATTTTCCTATTATTTTCAGTGTATACCTATTTTCCTGCCTCAACACTTTTTTCGTAAAATTGATTCCCTGATCCTAGGATTTATCTGGAATAAAAAGATACCCAAAATTCGTAAAATATTCCTTCAGAGATCCAAAATACTTGGGGGTATGGCTCTACTTAATTTACAATTTTATTATTGGGCTACAAATCTCAGAGTCATGCAATACTGGTTAAATCAGGATCAATCTCAAGATTCATCTGGATGGTTTAATATGGAGGCTACTTCATGTATGCCCACTTCACTGACAGCCTTATTACACGCCCCCATTAAATGCTCTTCGTCTCCTTATACTAAAAATGTTATCGTTAATACTACGCTGAGAATCTGGAGGCAATTCAGAAACCACTTTGGATTACAAGCCTATTCTATCTTCGCACCTATAGCAGCAAATTTTGCTTTCCCACCATCACTGATGGATAGTTCTTTTTCACAGTGGTCAGCACTGGGCATTATAACATTTAATGATCTATATATAGATAATGTCTTTGCATCTTTCCAGCAACTAGCAGAAAAATTTACATTGCCTACACACCACTTTTTTAGGTATTTGCAGGTTCGTAGCTTTGCTCGGGACATGCACCCTCAATTTCCTAGTCTCCCTAGAGCTACTCCTATTGACTTTTTTTTTTCAAGCCCACCCATATTTTGAAGGGTATGATCTCATATCTTTATAATGCAATTTGCACTTTGCGTGAATGCCCACTTGCAACTATTAAATCTCAGTGGGAGGAGGACATAGGAGAAATTATTTCAGAAGAACAGTGGGAAAAGATTCTACGGCGTGTACACTCTTCATCTTTTTGTGCCAGACATGCGTTGATTCAGTTTAAAATTCTGCACCGTACCCACTGGACCAAAGTTAGACTTTCAAAAATATATCCTGAAGTGGATCCCACATGTGACCGTTGTCACCAAGCCCACGCAACTACTGCACACATGTTTTAGTCCTGTCCCTCTCTACAAAATTATTGGTCCCAAATTTTTAAAACATTATCTGAAGTTCTTACAAATCATTGAACCTCTGGCTTTCACTGCTTTATTTGGTACTCTTCCCCTTCTCTTGATATGCCCAAATATAAGTCTGACTTCGTAGCCTTTGTCACACTGCTGGCAAGGCGTTTAATTTTATTACACTGGAAATCGCCTAAACCTCCTACTCATTCTTTATGGATTAAAGATATTTTCCATTTTATTAAACTAGAAAAAATCAGGCACACAATGAAGGGTCCTCTGATAATTTCAATAGAATTTGGGGGACCTTTCCTAGGATATGTAGGAAAATTAAAGGCCCTTCATCTGACTATCTTCTCTGGTAGTAATTATTTTCCTCCCCCAGTATATAGACCAGTACCCTACTTTAGGGATTTGTCGGCTGTGCTCAGTATGTTTGGCACCTTGTTGTACCTGTGGTTTTATTTTGTAAAGAATTATTCACTTTTTTTTATTATTATTATTATTTATTCATTTATTTATAGTTTGGATGACCAAGCTTTATAGTTTTTTTTTTTTTTTTTTCCTGTTGTTGTTATTATTGTTATTATATTTATTATGTTGTTGTTGTTTTTTCTCTAGTTTTTTTTTTTTTTTTGTTATTTGTTGTGTGGATCCTTTTATTAACAAAAGATAATATGGAGGTTATATATGTATGTTTTGTAATTGTATGTTATATTTTGTAATATGTAAAATTTAAATAAAGTGAGAAAAAAAAAAAAAGATGGGGTTGTCAAAGAAAAACAAGACAGAGTTTGACTGGATAGATTTGGTGGATAGTTGAGCTTTGTATCAGTAGAGAAGCATTGGTGGACGGCATTGGTCTTTTTAAGCAAATAATCCAGAAAAGAACAGCAAAGCTATTAGAAGCTATGGAGTCTTGAGGTGGAGGTGAGTGAGTTTATTTGTATTGAATAATGCTTTTGGCCTGTTACTTGATTTATTAATTGTGGCAGAGATAAAACTAGAGTGAGCCGAGATGAGAGCAGATTTGTATATTTTGAGATGATCAAGAAATGATAAATAATGTACAGTAAGACCAGTTTTTCTGTAGAGACGCTCAAGTCGTCTACAGTAGCCTTAAGAATATGGAGCTCAGGGGTACATCAAGGAGAAGAGTGGGAAGAAGGGACACTTCTGGTCTTAACAGGGTATCTGCAGATATGAACAAGTTAAATATAAGACTTTTTAAGACCTTTTTAATACCACCTTACATGAAATTTAAGACCAAACCTGCGATGGAAACACACACACACACAATATATCAGGCATGTGATCAGCTAGAGATAAAAAGCAGGAAAGTCTGACCCTGCACCCAAGCCATGCCCCGGCACCTTTTTTTTTAATAATAATATTTTAATAATATATATCACATTAAAAGATATATCATATATTAAAGCATATTATTGTTCTGTAAAATTAAAAACCAGCATTTAATAATCATGATAATAATTAATATAATATAATATATTAAATGTATTAATAGAATTGTTATTATTAAAGTACCTGCGAAAAGTTTGGAAACAATTATTGATTTTAAAATAAAAAAAATTTAAATCAAAAAGTCCCTTCTGCTCACCATGGCCGCATTTATTTGATCAAAAATGTAGTACAAACAGCAACATTGTGAAATATTCTTACAAATAAAAAAAAGTTTTCTATATTTTATAAAAAAAAAATTTTTATAAAATGTAATTTATTCCTGTGATCATTTTCAGCATCATTACTCCAGACTTCAGTGTCACATGATCCTTCAGAAATCATTACAATTTGCTTTACTCTTCACTCACTTTATCACTTTAAAGTATGACGAATTAAATAGTGAATGTTTCTTGAGCAGCAAATCAGCATTTCTGAAGAATCATGTGACACTGAAACTTGTAAACAACAACAGTATTTTAAACAATTCTAATGACGAATGTTGCATTCCCAAATCCAAATGTAAACGTCACAAACAAAGTAGCATTTACAGTGAATCGAAAATGAAAACACAGTACTGTTACAGCAAGCATGCAGCGCGTCAGACTATTATTTATGGGCCATTCCACCGAATCGGTGCCATTTCTGTCCCCAGGACATTTTATGTATAAATATGCATGAAAATGAACTCTAAAATATATTTTATTATTAAGCAAAGTGTCCTAAACATTAATCTAACTGCAAATTTAAAATATATAATTTAAAACATTATTAAAAACTACTGAGAATACTAAAAAATAGCTTGTGTTACATGTCCCCGCTAACTAAATCTAAACTTTATCATGAAATATAATCATTAAAATCTTGCAGAAATCTTATTATTTGCATTGTTGCGTTACTCCATATACCATCTATGCTAAACAAAAATAAATTCATAAGAAATCCATAATATGTATATAAAATACACATTTAGTAGTCGTCCCCAGGTTTTCACTCAGTCCTGTTACCCTCACACATTTCCCCCTCTGAAAAACTTGGAACATTCCACAAGACACATTTTCAACAGGAAGTTGCATCATCTGGATCTTACGCAGGCCTAAGAAGACCAAAAGTAAGTTCTCTCATTTAATTTCTGTATATTTGATGAAATTGTAACTATGACTGAGAAGGTTTGACTGAGAAATGACTGAGAAATTATTTCTTTTATGTTATTTGTTTATTTAAAAATATTAACTTTAGGTAAGTCACTAGTATTTACTAGTGTCCTCATTATATTAGCTACGCCATGTGTCCATATGTCATGTATTTTATCATTTTTGCTTAAAAACTCAATCCTGTTACTTTCAGTCCTGTTACCATATGAAAAATAACGGAGTGAGTTAAGAGAATCAGGAGTGAGTAGAGTCCTCTGTTTTGTGATTTAATAATGTGAATATTAGCTGATATAATACTATTCCCTGTATCATGAGTTTACAGTTGAAATTATTAAATTGTAGATTTTTAGGATTAGTTTTACAATGAATGCCATACATTGCAGGGAGCCAGTCCACCACAATGTGACTTCATCTTTTTGTCTTTCTCTTTCTTATCTTTTTGTAGAAGATGGAGAGAACCTACTTTGCAGTGCAAGAAACACACACCCATGGCATGCTGCAAGGAAAGGAGTGAAACACACCAGCAACCCTATCTTTTTCCCCATTTTTTGTCTTTCCTTCCCTCCCTCTCCCCCCCTCTCTCTTTTCCTTGCTCTCCTTCTTTTCTCTTTCCACCTCCTTCACTGTAATGTACTACTAGCACATAGAACATCCCTTCAACACAGAAATCTCACTCACACACATGCACACACGGCCATGAACACACTCTTTTTCTCACACACATACACACACATATGGACACTCAGTCCTGTTACCCAGCGTTCATTCCTGTTACAAAGTGCTCAGTCCTGTTACTAATTTTATTTATTTTTCTAGAAAAATAAAGTTAAACCACTGTTTTTATCAGTTTTGTCTGTTCCATCATTTACACAATTGTTAATAAATTAAATTATTTAAAAAACATAAACTTGAGGCTTTTGTCTTCTTTTAAATGAGAAAATTGGTTTTGCGTTTTTATTAAAAATACACCTTGCCTTAATATAAAGTGATTTTTTTGTCACAAATATCAGTTATTTGAACACATAATCAACCATTTCCTCAAAATAAACACTTTCTTGAGGTGAATACAAAGGAATTAACTCACATGCTTTTAAACATGATTTTTAAATGGCACGTGAGTTTTGGTAACAGGACTGAGAAAACATGCATCCATCTTCTGCGTTGAAACCTTGTAAAAAATTAAATAAAGTTGCCTGAGATTGACCAATACACATTTTGAAAAGTTAAAAATGTGTAGTATTAGATTCAGTGTTGAAAAAAGATGAAAAATAATGTTTAATTTTGAAGAGTTACAACAAGCAAATGGCACCCATTCGGTGGAATGGCCCTTATATAATTACATCACAGCCGTAGCAAATTATATATTAAATTCTCACCACCTTTCATAAAAAAAAGTTACCGAGCGAGTAACACGTTTCAGCGCTGATTCTACTCGCATTTGGCGCGTTGACCCATTTGAACTCTTTTAGGGACCGTTCATATGTCGCGTCTAAAAACGCATGGAAAACGCGTCGGCGCCGCTTTCTCCTTTCCAAAGCGCTCGGGCGCTGCGGTGGCGTCTGCCGTTACTAAGCAACCATGAGCTGCGCTCTCCATGACGAGCTTGTTTTAGCAAAGGTTATATTTCCAGCAACGAAAATCACTTGCAGTAGCTCTGCCACAGCAGATTTATTTAAAAATGTGTATCCGTGTACAGCTCTGTCCAGATATTCCTACATCTTTGCTGAATGTTGCGTCACAGCGTTTTGACGGTTTTGCATATCGGGAAGGCGTCGCCATATTAGAAGGATACGCTATCCGTTGCCATGGTTACTTTGACAGTGATACCGTCAGACATAGCGTGATATTTGTTTCCAATTTTGCGATACACCGCAGTTTCTTGGAAATAAATGAATAATGAGGAAGTGAAAGGAAAGGGGCTCTATCGAGAGACCAAATAATCGCCAAGGGACATTCTTAAACGCGTAACATACTAAGACAGTGATATTAACAGACCAAACTCACTATACATCATATTAATAAAGTATACTATGTAGACCTAAAAAATTTAGTCCTGAATGATCTCAACGCGTTTAATAACACGTTAAGCCTTTTCCTCCCAGAAGAAAGAAGCAGTGGCGTAGCGTCTGGGCATGCAAGGTATGCACGTGCATATGGGCCCGGGCGGATTGGGGGGCCCGCTATTACGGGCTTAACCCCAAAGTATACTTCGGGCGTCCGCGCACCGTCCGCATCACGAACATTCATCATCAGGAGGGTTTGCGGACGTCCGCACTCCCCGTCCGCGTGCAGCCCAATTTTCGTGATGGCATGGACAGTGTGTGTACTGTACAACAGCCCATGCGAGAGTGAATTGAGTGCTTAAAAACAAAAGTCCACTAGTGCGCAGTGCACACGCCGAACGCGTCTTTCTGTAGCCAAATACTTTCAAAGGCTCGCACGCACGTCTGTGCGCGAGACAGAATCCGTGTACATGTTCAGAAAAATGAAAGTATATTATTAATGTTGTCAATAACTTGCTATAGCCTATCTATTTTAAATGTACTGAAAATCATTAAGAATAAATGGACCATTTCTGCCGTTTTTCAAGTGGGTTTCTGAAACGTATGCATGCAGTAATGTAAGTAGTACAGAATTTTAAATGAGTCATAATGGTTTTCTGAAAAAAAAAAAAAAAAAAAACGACTACGTCTGCACATTTCAAGATGTGAATAAAAGTAACTCGTACTCGTTGGGGTAGATAGTCTTTATTCAACGAAATAAAATGCACATAAAACGTGGTGGGAACATATTTAGAGAAGAAACTTTTAGTAAATTTATTAGGAAAACGTGCATTAAAAAAAGTCTGTGACAGAATAATTAATTCATAACTTAATAACATAAATCTTAGGACTCATCGCATCTGAAATGATGATCATTCTTAAATTCCAAAGCCAGAGTCGAATTGGTCAAATTCAAATTTAGACTGTGTTGAAAAGCCGTTTTTTGACATTTTTTTAAATGCAAAGTCAAAATGATGGAGGACAGCATATAGTATTGTCATTCCTAGAAATGTTTTTTTTTTTTTTTAAACAAGTTTTGTCTGCATGTTAGTGATAATATCTTATTCATATTAAAGTCCTGGGACTCATTCGACGCACATCCCCTCCACCCCGCGCGAAACCGAGGGGGGCCCGTGAAAATTTTTTGCATACGGGCCGAGGGCTAACTTGCTACGCCACTGGAAAGAAGACAGTGATATTTTAACAGACCAAACTCAGTGAACATCATACTAATAAAGCAGTTAGCCCACACAATGTGAACGCAACGTGTTTAAATTCACGAGCGTTTTCATCACATAGAAAACTGTTGAGAAACGTTGCTTAATGTAGCCTACTGATATATATATAAAAAAAAAAGATCAAATTCGACACCAACCAATTTTTCTTTGTATTATGCTTTAATTATTAGTATAGTGTTTACTAAGTTTGGTCTTTTAATGGCACCGTCTTTTTCTTTATGGGAGTAAAACGCGTGTAAATGTGTTGCGAATATTCTGGTCTCATCTAGTTTTCTGTGCTTATATGCGCTTTATGGTGTCAGTTAGGGTGACCACCCGTCCCGCTTTGCGTTGTACCCGCACAGCATTTTAACTCCTTGCCCCGCACGTCGCATATTGAGAAAATGTCCCGCATTTTCATCAGTCTGTTCCATAGACTGTGGTCTGTTCCGACGAGCATACAGCAGCCTGCTGGAGCAATTGTGTAGTGATCATGTTCTCCAACAGAGGGGGCTGTGCAGCTACACTTGGTCGCGCGCATGCGCGCGACGCTACTTCATGAGGAACGTAATCTGGATCTGGGCCAGAGCAAAACGCCATTATCGTCAAATATCAAAATAAACATCGTTATCAGTTTCAAGGTTAGTAACATACTAACTATTCAAACTGTTTGTATGTTTTATAACAGGGCCTCAACAGGGTGCGAGATTGTTTTGCACAATTTTAAACGTCCACAAAAGTTCCGCAGTCATAACGCAGCAATTCCCACACACGTCTTAACTACGTGGTGAAGGTACACTCAGATATGAATAAATATAAAATAAAATAATACACATACTTTTTGCTTAAAATAAGTCTAAAATGCAAAATAATAGTTAAAATTAGTTAAAAGTTAAAACAATTGTAGCATAATTTCTGTACAGTTGCTAAAAACAGCATGTGAAAATTAAAATATTAAATTCAATAATGTTAAAACATATTTGTTAAATATTTATCTTCTTATAGGCTTATTTATGTTTTATTTTTGAAATGTAATGTTTTTGTAAAGTCACACGAATGTTAGACTATAACAGTGTTGTTTAGAACTGCTTTTATAGTGGTTACTATTAATCATAAAAGTTTTTTGGTTGTATTTAAACCAGAGAAAAATCCTAATAATAAACTAAATCATAATTATTCATGTAATAATAGCCTATAACCCAGCCAGCAATAACATGTGGGGCCCAGATGAGGGCTTCATGGGCGGCAAATGTGGGCCCCATTATGGGCTTGCACCTGGGATCCACACTGGGGCAAGCCGTGGAAGCCCAGACGTACTAAAAGTGGGACCTGTAAGGGTACTGCATGGGTCTTAATTGGGCAATTCATGTCAGACCCATTTGGGCCCCACCTGCCCAAAGGGGTTTAAAGTGGGCTTTGCAACATGGCTACACAGACGGGCTTTAAATGGGATCTGTAAGAGTCTTATGTGGGTCCTAATGGGCAATTCATGCCAAAACCCATTTGGGGCCCACCAGTCTGAAGGGGTTTAAAGTGGGCTTGCACCCAGGATCCACATGGGGGCCAGCCGTGGATGCCCAGGTGGGTTTTAAGTGGGATCTGTAAGGGTCTTATGTGGGTCTTAACCGGGCAATTCATGACAGACCCATTTGGGCCCCACCTGCCCAAAGGGGTTTAAAGTGGGTTTGCACCCGGGATCCACATGGGGGCCAGCCATGGATGCCCAGGTGGGTTTTAAGTGGGATCTGTAAGGGTCTTATGTGGGTCTTAACCGGGCAATTTGTGTCAGACCCATTTGGGCCCCACCTGCCTAAAGGGGTTTAAAGTGGGCTGCACCAGGATTCAACCGTGAATGCCCATATGGGCTTAAAGTGGGCTCTGTAAGGATCTTATGTTGGTCCTAACTGGGCAATTCATGCAAGGTAAGCCCAACCATTAATTTAAGGAAACAATCTAAGAAAAATTAAAAACGAAGAATGAATGTAAGTACAAGATAAATACAAGACACTTGATGCTTTGAACTGCAAGAAATATATTAAATTGAACAACAAAAATTATCTTTAAAAAACAATGTCACAACATACGGTAAACTAAAAAATATTTTTTAAAAAATCTCTGAAAAAAACCCTCCAAAAATACATACAAAATACACTCATTATATAACATTGAACAACAAAACATAATCTTTAACAATTTTAAATTTACAACATACCGATAAATAAATAAAAAATATATATTTTTTAAAAATGTCTGAAAAAAAGAAAACAAAACATCTCTCCAAAAAATACATCCAAAACAGTCTGGCGTTTGTGTTGTCGATGTTTTTTACCCATAGATATATGAGCAATATCACACTCGTAGCCGTGCGATATGGCTGTATATCAGCACGCTGTGATTCGTCCGTGTCATACAGCCATATCGCACAGCTACGAGTGTGATATTGCGTTTATACAACAGTTTGACGGCACGAGTGTGTAAATAAATAAGAACAACAACAGAGTGTCTTTAAAACCCTCTTTTGTGCAGCACTACTTCCTTCCGCCACGGATTCAAATCTCAAGTTGTCAGTTGGACCAAGCCTCGTTACTAACTCTAAAACGTCACTTTAGAACTAGTAATGAAGGAACGTCGAGTCGCTTCATGAACACATTGAATTTATACAGTATTAGAGAGAGAGAGAGAGAGAGAGAGAGAGAGTAGGCTATTACCTGTGTCTGATATATTGCATTACATTCATTCTTCAAGTCAATGTCCATATATATATATCATTATAAAAGTCCGTTGAATGTTTGAGGAAAGCGATCTTTGTATAACACCACAGCGCTAAAAACAACTTCCTTTGCAAAAGTCCTTTCATTTAAAAGTCTCTTGTGCTTCACTGACTCATTCTCCTGTAAAGTGTTGCTGCCATCTAATGGCGTATTAATGTAACTTTCACTCAATCCATATTACTTACTAATGGACATATTATATAAAAATATTTATTGAACAA